>CAJVQA010001936.1:0-23575 GCA_910591915.1 Cetraspora pellucida
AAAATAGAAGTATTATAAATAGTAGAAATAAGGTCAATAGGAACTAAACCAGATAGGGTAAAAATAAAAGATAACATGTGTAAAGAGTTATATAATTTAAAGCTATTAAGTGTAAGAATTTCTTGATATAAATTAAAACAAGATTGGTGGACATGTTAAGAGCAGTAGTATTTAAGATGCAATTAAGAAAATTAGAGATTAAGTGATAAATTGTTTAAGTAGAAGAACAAAGAGTTTAGTGTAATGAAGAGCTAGTTTGATTGCATTGGTGACAAAGAGAAGAGTAAGAGAAATTACGTTTGTGAAAAATATGAGGAACAGATAGTTCATCCAAGAAAATTTTAACATGAAAGGTTTTTAGAATAGAGGAATAGAAGCTATGAGCAAAATTAGAAACCTTTTGATTGTTATTAATATAAAGCTAAGTGGCTTTCCAGTTGATGTTAGAAGCAATGATAGACCATTGTTGAAATGATGTTGAGATGTTCAAAGTATTATAATATGAGCTTGACAGATAGTGTGAATAGAGTGTTGAATAGAAATTTCAATAGAAAATGGTTAATAAATAAAGTATAGACAGGATTGTAAAGATTATTAGTTAAAAATATTAAAAAATATAGTATTTGGTGACTATAAGCAAGTTGGTTAGCAAGGTTATTAAATGGGTCATCTTGGTATGCAGTAACTTTATAAAAAGTAAGCTGAATGTTGTATGAGTTAATGAAATTGATAAGAGTTTGCCAAATAGAGAAGTATGGAATATTAGTATAAAAAAGTTTGGATGCTAATAAGCAGATATTATAATATTTGGAGATACCAGATTGTGAGTCTGTAAAGATATGAACAGAACAGTTTCTAGAAGCAGTTATAATTGCTGAAAGAATAGTAAGAATTTTAGCTTTAAAGAAGCATGACTAGAGTTAACTTGTGTCTAGAATGAGTGAATAGTTGCAGAATTATCAACTTGAACCCAACCTATGCCCATAGAGCATTGAGAGATACCAAGCTTGATAACAAAACCATCAGTATAAAATGAAATAGTGGTTAGGTTATGATTAGAATTAGCAATAAACTGTAAGCTATCAGTAAGTTGATTAGACTTAAAAATGTAAGGTAATTGTTGTGAGTTGATTATTAGTGAAGGAGGAGGTAGAATATGTAAAGGATATCAAATAGCTACAGAGTATGCTATATCAAGAAATTTGGCATATAGGTTAAGAGTTTTGTTAGTATTAATATGATAGAGTAGTTTTGCAACCAGATTTGTACAAATAAAGATAATGCATTTATTGGTAATTATATTAGATTTAAGATGACATCCAAAACATAATATAGTAGTAAAGAAGAAAGTAGGATATAGGTTTGAAAACTGGAACTGATATAAGCAGTTCTAGTAAGTAATAAGAGTAAGGCCTGTAGGGGTATTATGCCTTCTGGCTTTACCAATAATTATTTGGTTATTAAGAATAGTAAGTAGCCAAGGTTTGGTGTTGAAGATGAAGTAACCAGTAGTATAAAAAAGTAGTTTGTTTGAGATAGATTAAAGTGATCATATAGAATACATTGGTGAGAATGGCTTGTTATAATGTCCTTAAGAATAGTGAACTATTATAGTACAACACCTTTGAGAAGCTTATTTAATCTAGAAAAAATATGTTTTTAATATAATAAACATAAATTATTATATATAGTGAGTTGGTCAAGAAAGAGTAATTTGTAATATCTAAGTTGTTTTTTGAAAATAGAGTATTTAAAATGAGAAGAAAAAAGAAATTCAAGAGAAATAGCTCTATTATTTAAAGTAAATAGAATATTATAAGTTGAATTAATAGAAAATATCTAGCAATATGCTTGATAAGCTGAATAATTTTAAAGTTTATAGTTAGACAGTTGGGATCATCAATAAAGGATTAGAATATAAGAAGATATTAGTAGGAAACCAAAGATTGTTTTGTAACTGTTAAATTCAGATGCAAGTTGATGTGCCTAATAAGTTAGGATTATTAAGTTGTTTAAGGAGATTAGGAATATAGTGTTGCAGTTGGATGTCTCAGATGTATTTAATTTTGTAAATTTGGAATGTAAAAAGATACTAAAAGGCATTGTAAGGCAAAGTTTAGCTTTAAGTTTATCAAGGCTGATATGCTGAGCAAAGATTTTATTGCAGATAGGCTAACTAACTACAATGTTTTGAAGATGATATTTGAGAATAGAAATAATAACTGTGTTGATAATATAATGGATATATGAGTCAGTAATACATTTGGTTTTAGCAATTTGAATAAGTTGAGAAGATTTAGCAATAAGCAGTTTTGTTTGTTTAAATAATTTATTGTTCAAGGTGAATCAGCAATCTAAAAATTTTAAGAGTTATTTAGAAGAATGTAGTGGAAGATGATAATTATTATAGGGGATAGGGATGTAGTAAAATGGAGGGTTATTAGTAACCAGAATAGATTTTGTAGGATTAACTTAAATGTTAGCTATAGCATAAAATAATTTAGTTATTAATAATATGTTGGAAAGCTCAGTTTGTAATAAAGCAATCCAAAGAGTGTTATCCATATATGCCAAAACAGAGCATTGTTTTTGTAATAAGTTAAATGTTAGGAGTTTAAGATTGGTAGCCCAAGAGGATTGTAGGATATAACCAGATACTTGTACATATATATATGAGATAAGTGGATTATAAAATATACACCATAATAAAGGAGTAATGGTTTCACCTTAGTCAATACTATTATGAGCAGAGTATAAAAGAATAAGACCAAAATTAGTAATAACTTAATTGTGATAATCAGTTAAGAGATCAGAAAGAATATTAATAATAGATGAAGGAAGTGCCAGATGAGAATGTGAATGTTTAAAAAGAGTAAAGTTGACAGAGTTATATGTTTTACTCATATCTTGTGAAAGTAGCCAAATATTCTTATGATTGCAAGTAGCATCTTCAATAAGATTATTAAGGATGTAAATAAAGATTAAAGTGCTATTATTAGAAAGTGCAATATAATTAAAAGATAAAAGAATAGGATTAGAAGAAAATATAATGCTTAGTCTGTTTGTAAGAATTTTGGTATATAGTTTGTAAATGTGTTCAACAAGACTAATAGGTCAAGTAAGATTAAGATTACTATCAAAGAAGTTATGTTTGGGAATAGGATAAATTCTGCTATATTTCTATTGCTTAGAAATTCTATTTTCAAAAAGGCAATAGTTGAAGAGACTAGTAATGGCAGAAGTGCATTCAGAGCTAATGTGTTTGAGTATTTCATAACTAATGCCTGTAAGACCACAGGCCTTGTTGTTAGAAAGTTGTGAAAGAGTTGAGAGAGTTCTTTATTTGTAATGTAAAAGTTCAGAGATTAATACCAGATTGGGTTAATGTGAGGGAGTGGAAGATAATATTGTTGCCAAAAATTATCAAAAAGAGTTTTATTAATAGGTCTAAATGCAGTTCAGTCATGAAAATATAATTGAACATACTGTTTAATAAGTAATAGATTAGTTATAAGCTCATTAAACAATTTTATATTAGAGAAATGAACAGATTGATAGTAACAATTAAAAATGCTATTAATAGCTTGTGTAGAATGTATTGTAAGAGTAATACATCTTTTGTCAGTAGTTTTGTTGATTTGTTGTCGAAGTAGGAGAGAGTTTTCAAGGTGATGAGTATGAAAAAGTTGTTTCCAGATAGAGTAAATATGCTAAAGCTGTAGTTGAGTACAAGATGTGCTGATGGAGTTAAGTGGTTGAAGGTCACATTGTGACTATTAATTTGGAAAATATTTTGATTAATGTTAAAGATGTCAGAATATTGGATGAGTTTTTTAACAAGTTTAATAGTATGACCAAGTTTTTTAAGAGATAAATATAATAGGATACTGTAAGGTGAGTATTGATAATTGTAACTATATTTATAAGAGATTTTACTAGAGATAGTGTGAATAGCAAAGTAAATAATAGAGCATTGAATTTTGTGCCAAGTTGTTTTAATACTTTTATCAGTTTCACTATTGATAGGAGTTTTGTGCAATAAGAGTTATTATGATAAGGTGCCTGAAAGGATTCCTAGTTATATGCAGACATAATCTTGTAGTTAAAGATGCGGTGTCTAATACTGGTATGTTTATATAAAGGTTTGCTATAGGCATGTGAAAGTGTCCATGTGAAGGTAAGAATTAGATGGTTACTGAAAGTTGATGTTTGGCTGTTATCAAAACTGTAAAAGAGAAGAAATTGTATATTAAATTGGTCAGTTCAAATATAGTCAATATGACTATTGCTAGTATTGTTAGATCAGATAGAGTGTTTGTTGTTAAAGTAGACTCCTATGTTATACATATTGGTGTTGTTAAGAAAGTTGATAAGTTTGTATTTAAAAGAACTGTTCATGTTATCTTGTTTATTAAAGTCATCAAGAATAATAGGATAGTTGTGAAGTTAAAAAGCTTGTTGGATTTAGTTAATAACAGTATTTTGAGTTTGATTTCAAGTAGACATGTCAGTTGATGACAGGTATACTAAAATGATATAAAGTTTGATATTACTTTGAAAGAAGATATCAAGTGCTATAGAACCTTCAAGATGAGTATAAATATTGTGAATGTGAGATTTAAGATTATTGCAAATTATAATAACAGTGCCTTTAATAGAAGTAGGAGAGTTAGACCAATAGTAGATAAAAAAGTTATTATTGCAAAAGAAGAGATTAGTTTTGTCAGAAATTTTAGTTTTTGTAATGCTTGCAATAGATATATTATAGTTGAGGCAATAAACTTGCCATGCTTCTCTTTTGATAAGTACATTGAAGCCTCTAACATTGTGTATAGCAATAGTTAAATTAAGATGATGTAGAATTGGGTTGGATAAAAGTAAGAAAGGATTACAATTAAGGATTAAAGAATGGTTGTCAAAAAATAAATCAGATAAGATCAAAATAGAATTAAAGAAGTTAGATCTGAGAGGAAGATTATAGAATATAAAAAGAAGGTATAGGGTAATAACAATATGATCTGATAAAAGAATATTATTAGAAAGATATATGTGGGTTTCATTATAAGATGAATTGACAGAAAATGTAATGCTAAATATAGTTTTGTTGTTATTATATTTGTTAATATGTTAAATTAGGGTTTGAATAGTTTGACCATGAGAAAGAAGTAATAAATAGTAATAAAGAAGGAATTTGTTAAACATATATAAAGATTATAGAGGATTAAAGATGTTGTAAATAATCTTTCAAAATTGTCTTCTACAGAGTCAATCACTATATGCTTGGCTCTTACAACTGTGCAAAGTACTATAGTCTGCCCTGTATGTTGGATCTGACCATCATTATTCTGGCATTCTATATAAATAGACTTGCCTACCTGCCTACTTATATTATTCTCCTTATTAACTACAATGTTTGTATCTTTTAATAAGGTGGTAATTGCTTCAATGTATGTTATAAAAGACAAGGAACTTAAAAAGAAGATTGTAAGAAAAGTGAGTCAAGAATGAAAACAGATTGGAAGTCAAGATTGAATTGTTTTACTAAAAATTTCTTAGCTGTTGAATAAGCAATGTCATTAAAGTATTTAACAATTTGTAAATAGGTTAATTTTTGGTTTTTGATAACATCAAATAGGTAATGATTTGGGCAAGAAATTTAGTGTCAATAATGTTTTTGGTTAGTAAATTGATTGTCTCCTCCTTAGAAAAAGACTGTATGTTGTGATTTTCTGCTGCAGTTTGGTAATATAGAGAAAAATAAAAATAAAAGTAATACTTGTGATGTTTGAAATTTGATTTGACTTTATTTTATTTTCAGACAAAGTCTTCAGCTTGATTAGCCAACTTGTTCAGAGCTTTGGTAAGAATAGGTTAATTGAGTAAGGCATTATTTTCTTTGTTTTTGTAAAATAGTGTAGTATTAAGAGTAGGATTAATCCATGTTTCATCTTCTTTGGATAGAAATAATAAGCAAGATTTGCTTAGTATGTTATTAAAAAGCTTAGTGCTATCATGGAATTTTTTATTATTGAGATATTGACATGATTTGTTGTCACAAATGAGACAATGAAAATTTGTAATACAAGATGCTTTCTCACATCACTCATGGAGTGAATTAGGGTTTTGAAATATATAGAATTCTGGAAGGTGTTTGAAGAGTTGAAGAATAAAGTGCTGACAGAATTGGATTCTGAGTAAAGTTTTGACTTTTTCTTTATCAATAGTAGAAGAAAATTGTTGACTATAAGGAGAGTAATAGGTTTCAAACCAAGAATTAAAGTGATTAAGAAAGTTTTTTAGAAAAAAAAATGCTGAATCTTTCAAGAAATAGTGTTTTAGGAATATTAAAAAAAAGTTTGATATTGAATCTAGTATCTAATTGAATAATAAAGAATTTTTGGTCAAGATTAGTAATTTGAGTAAAAGATTCAATTTTGAATCTTTTAGATCTAAGCTTTAAATCTTCAGCAAATTTTTGATAATCAATTGATTGATAATTATTTGATAAAAAAAGATAAAGTCATGCAAGCTTGAGACAGAGTTGAAAACAGTTATGAGCAGTGTATGGAGATATAGTAACTGGTAAGGCAAAGATTTCAAGATAATTAAGTTTTGTAAAAAGGACAGTTGTAAATTTAAAGAATAGTTTTTTGAAAGTAGATTCAAGAAGATTAAAAAAAATAGTAGCAGTTTTGTCAATATTAGGATTACTACTATAAATAAGATCAGTTAAAAATTCTGACCTTTGCCCAGCCATGATGCAGATAATATAATAAAATGAGACCTTAAGTGCAGGTTAAGAAGAGATGGCAGAATAATTTCTTTACTAAGATAAAAATTGTAAAGAAATTTTTTAAGAAAAGTAAAGAGTTGAAGAGAAAATATAAGTTGTAATTTTTTGTTAGGTTGTATTTTTTTAGTAATTAGAAAATTTGTAAGTCAGTCATATATGGGATTAGATTTTGGTTTAGCAACACTAGAGTAGGTTTGAAGAGAAGGTTTGTTAGAAGTACTGTCAGGTGAGTTAGTATTATTAGATTTATTAAGATTTAAGTTAGTATTATCAAAAAATTAGTAATTAGAGATTGATTAGAGATAGAGTTAGTATTGGTAGTTGTAACAAAAAAAAAATTGATAAAATCAGAAGAAATTGAGGTTTGGTGAGAAGAGATAGTGAAGGAATTGATAGTTTGAGAGGATTCATGTAGAATGTTTTGAAAGGTTTGAGTAAGATTTTTTTTGGTTTAAGATAAGTTAGCTTCATGTTGAGATAAGGTGGTTATATAGATGAAATGATAGACTTCATTGTTTTTAGTAACATATTTTTTATTAGGGTAATGATGGTCATTTCTCTTGATACAACCAATAGGGAAAGAACATTTAGAACAAGCATGATAATGTACTTCAGAAGTAGGAGATAAAGAAACATTGTTAGTTGAAGAGAAGAGATTGGTTAAAAGTTGTTAAGCTGGTTTGTTAAAATTCTTTTTTGCATTACTGTTAACATAAACTGTAGTGAATTCAGTAGCTTGGATATGGTTAGTGTTAGTAGTTGAGATAAATTCAGTGTGATGTTTGCTACAAAGATAAGTAATTACAGAAATAGAAGTAAGAGCTTGGAAAAAGTAAGTGATTTTGTTGATTCTGAGATTTTTAGTTAAACAAGAAGTTGGTTTAATTTTAGCAAAAATTGGGTAAGTATTATTGCTATTTTCTTCTTCATAAAGGACAATTTCAAAACTGTTAGAATAGTTTTGATAAAAGTAATTAAGGTCTGCTGTATTAGGCTCTTGGTTGCTTAATGTAGGCATTTTTAAATTTTTATAAGTTAAATAAGTATTGTATTAGAAACTTAGAGAAGTTTTAATAGTTGGATAATTAATTTTGCTAAGATAAAAGATGTAAACAAGAGTTGTATAGTTGAAGTATTACAGAAGTAATACTGATGTGTAACTAAGATGGTTGGGGTAACAAATGTGACTTGAGTACTGGTACAAATAAGGTTTGCAACACAAATTGCTATATACAATTAATAAGAACCAAATATGGAAGTAACTTATTGTGTTCAATGAATTTTTATTAACTGATAAGTTACAGAATTTTGGTATAAATTAATAGAGTATAGATGGAGAAATAAAAGTATAGTTACACAAAAACTGTGTAAGAAAAAAAGGAAATAAGGTGAGAACAAAAAGTAGAAAAAAAGTTTTGCAAGAGGATAAAAGATGAATTTAGCTGTAGTTCAGCTATAATTAGGTCAAAATTCTTCTTTTAGAGCTTATTTTAACCAGACAAGTGGATACTATAACTTTAATTAAAGATATAAAACAGGTTATTATAGTAGAAATTGCAAAATTATTAAATTATTAAAAATGAAGGCCAAAGGCTGTCAGTACAGTTTCTCTGTAAGTTTAAAAGCTAGATATATAATATTTTTAGAATATATGTAAAATACTATGCTAAACAAGTTACTTAAGATGCTAAGACAGATGGTCTTAGTAAAATAAAAGTTATAAGTGCTTTTAGTTGAATGATTTTTTGTTAATTTTTTTGTGCAATAGATTTGCAGAAAGAGTTTTTTTTTTTTTTTAATAGTAAATAGTTTTTATATTTAATTTTATAAAAAATTATATTAAGTAAACTAATTTTAATTTATAAAAAAAGTTTGTAAAGTAGGTTTTCTGATTCTAATAATAGTAAAATTATTAATATTGAGTAAAAACTCAGTAAAATATAACTTTTTAAAGATTAGATATAAAAATTTATTAATTAAGTTAACTTATAGGATTACATAAATTAACTAATTAAATTTAATAATTTTATATAATCCTGTCAAATTTTAAAGAACTCCAAAAAACTTAGTAATATATACAAGTATATTTTTTAAAATAATACAATATTTCAAAATTTTACTATAATAGATAAATAAATATTATAAAAATTTTTTATTGATTAATTAAAAAATAAAAAAGTTTTTTAGTAATATATATTAATTTTAGATAAAAATTTTAAAATACTATATATTTTTATATAAAAATAATCTACATTACACCCTATTCTTAAAGGTAGAGAGTAGTATATTGAAATTATATATAAACTCAATAGTAAAATTTTTTATATTTAATTTTATAAAAAATTATTATTATTATTTTTTTTAAATTAAAGTCTCTTATCTTAGGATTGCAATTGTTTTATTCAAGTTATAGGACATAGATGCCACCAGAGGCTCTCTTATATAGAAGGTTACAACTGGTTATATATGCACTTTTAGTGCCTAATTTAAGTAGTCTGTTTATGCTATATAAGTTCTACACTAGATGTCATACCTGCAAGCCAACTAGAAGTCTTGTCTATTAAACCTTCTGCATATGCAATCTATTTTGTATTATGGAAACATCTTAAAACTAAACTTATCCAAGTTCCTGATGCTTATCAATACCTTAGAACTACTTTATTCTTGACAGAAGACTTATTAGAGTCTTTATATTTTACACATACTGATCTAGTTTTATATAATATACTATAGTTATCTAATACTTGTAGTTATAGGAGTTATTTGTTAAACTGCTACATTATACTATTTCTATTCTTGTAAAGTTCACTCAAATCCTGATATCTATCTTTTTGACTTCTTTTCTTAATCTCCTTACTATCTAACTTAGAATTCAACCAACTTTCCAGATTTTTAATCTAGATGGCCTAGTACAGTATATCTTTTGATATTCTTTTCCTCTGATGATTTTGACAGCCTGGTTGGTTATATACTCCTCTACACATTTTGTCATCTGGTTGCATATCAGCCTATTCCTTATTGGGTTTTCTGGGCTTTCATCAGTCTGACAGCATTATTAAAGGTTTGTGCTACCTTTTTACTTAAAAATTTTTAAGTAAGATTCTGTCTTCTCAGTTTCTTGGTCTTCTGCATCTGGTGGTCTTATTGTAGGTTTGCACTGAAGTTATATACAACACTAGTTATTAACATTCCTCTATGTACATGTAATGTTATACTTTGCATAAATGCCCTAAGCTTCCAATAACAAGTAAAATCTGATTAGTTGTATTCAAAATTATAAATGCCTAAATCCAACTGATTAACAGTAGCCAGTTTCTATAACACAAATTTAATTACTAAATTTTAGCATAAATAGGATTTGAATCTTAGACTTGCCACTTAGAAAATAACAACTCAACTATTATAATAAAATTACCATCTCCACTTTTATAAAAAACTACTAATATTAATTTATAGAAAAAGTTTATAAAACAGGCCTTTTTGATTTTAATGATAGTAAAATTATTAAATTTGATTAAAACTCAGTAAGATATAACTTTTTAAAGATTAAATATAAAAATTTATTAAGTAAATTAACTTATAGAGTTATGTAAATTAACTAATTAAATTTAGTATTTTTGTATTACTTAGAAAACTTTGAGCTATTCTAGAAAAACTTTGTAATATATATAAATATATATTTTTTAAATATAATAATAGTTAAACTTTTACTATAATAGATAAATTATTGTATTTATATTTTGTATAAAATTTTAATAAAAATTGATTGTAATTTAAAAAAATTTTATAAATAGTATATTTAAATTTTATATGAAAATTTCAAAATACCATATAAAACTATATAAAAATGATCTATATACCCTCTAATCTTAATTTTTTAAAAAAAAATCAAAAACTTATCTTTTGTACAGTACAGTTTTGCATTGTAAAACTATTAAGTTTAAGTTAAAATTGATATTTATAAGGTTAGCAATGATTGAATCAATTGCATATAATTGAAAATTTTCTAGAACATTTCAAAATGAGAATTATTTTCTAATTTAGAAATACCAAATATAGAAATTTTCTGGATTGTATTAGTATAATATAATGAATAGATTATATAATACAATCAAAAATTTTAAAACTATATTAGTACTATATTATTAGTATTAAAATTAAAAATTATAACTAATTAGTAGAATATAGTTTTTAAAATCAAACCTATATTATATATTTAATTTAATTTTGTAAATATGATATTCGTAATAGCATTAGTAAAATGTTATTAATATATTGAAATTTTAAAATTTATTATCTTTCTTATATACTAATAAATAGATTAAACAATAATAAGAAGCAATTAATAACAAAACATAGTAATTTGCAAATATATTTAAAAAAAATTATAAAAATGAGTTGAAAGTTAATTTTTTTAATTATACAAAACATAATACTTGTATTAATCATTGTATACTTTATGTTTTTGAAACTTATTTAGAATTTTATAATATGATTTGTAATTATTGTAAACTTTTTTAATCTATTTAAGCAAATTTAAAAATATTTAATATTTGATCTTTATATAGAATTAAAAAAATTTAAAAATATTTACTATATTATTTAGCATATTAAATTAGAAAAATATATTTAAATATACAATTATATATTCAATTAGATGAGCTTAATAAAAAAGATTTAATAACTATTTTATACTATAAAATAAAAATTTTATCTAAAAGTATATATGAAACAAAATAAATTTTTTTTAAAAAAAGAAATAGTTATTAATTTAGTATTAATATATACTTACTTACCTAATTATAATAATCTGTAAATCAGTTGGCCTCATTTGGCTGTTACTCAGGTACACCAGGCCAGGTTCTCTCAGCTTTGGAAGCTCAAGGCATCTATGTGAAGTGTAACATTACATGTACATAGAGGAATGTTAACCAGTATTGCATAAAACTTTGGTGCAAACCCATGATAAGACCACCAGACATAGAAGACTAAAGAACTGAAGTAATGGAAACCCACTTGGAAATTTCTAAGTAAAAAGGTAGCATGAACTTTCTATGATACCATCAGACCAGTTAAAGCTCATGAAACACCTTTATAGGAACCGAAGATTAAAACCAGATGACAAATATGTGTAGAAAAGCACATAACCAACCAGGCTGCCAGGGTTTACCAGAGGAAAAGAATACAGAAGTATACTATACTAGGCTATCTGGATTGGTAGTCTGAAATAAAACTAATGGTTCTGAGTTGCGGCTAGTAGGAGATGATGAAGAAGATGCTAGAAAGATGGGTACTGGGGTTCTAATGAACTTTATAAGGGTAGAAATAATGTAATGTAGTGGTTAAACAGGTAACTTCTGTGACTGCAAGTGTTAGGTAACTATAGCATATTGCATAAAACTAGGTCATTATATGTAGAACATAAAGGCTCTAGTAAGTTTTCTATCAGGGATAAAGTAGTTCTAAGAATACTGATAAGCATCGAGAACTTGGATGGGCAGCACCTTGAGATGTTCCTGTGATACAAGAAGGACTTCATATGCAAAGGGTTTAAATAGGCAAGACTTCTAGTTGGCTGCAAGTATGGCAACTAGTGTAGAACTTATATAGTAATGTGTAAGCAGACTACTTAAATTAGGCACCAAAAGTGCACGTATGGCTAGTTGTAACCTCCAATGTAAGGTGAGCCCTTGGTGGCATGCTGTGTCCTAATATACTTGAATAAAAACATCACAACTTCCAAGATAGGGACTTTAACTTAAAAAAAAAAAATAATAATAATCTGTAAATTTATATTTTTGATTATTAGTTAACAAATTTATACTAAGATGTATAACTTTTTTATTATATGTTATCATAACTAACCTTAATTTTTAGTTAGAATAGATTACTTTTTTATTAAATAATAATCTTTACTATTATAATACTGATCTAATGATAATTATAACTTAATAAAAAAATAATATAATATTTATGTTAGAAAATAGAATTTTTTTAAAGTAAAAAAGACTAAAATAACAATTAATTTTTACTATGTACATATTTGACTGTTTTTTTTAATACATTTAATATTACAGATTTAAAGTTTATCAAATTTAAATTAATTTAAATATTAGATCAATTTGAATTTATTCAAATTAAATATATTTTAAATTTAATTTGATTTAATCAAATATTTGATTCAAATATTTAAATTCGATTTAAAAAAAAATTAAAATTTTAATTAGTAAAAAAAACTTGACTTATAAAAAGTTTTATTATATTAATTAATCTTGAGCTCTTAAGTAAAAGTGTTCTTATAAATAAAATATTTCTAATTTAATAAAATGAAAAAGTTAATCATTTTAACAAATTTTTTTTTTTTAATATTAATGATGAGGCTATGCCTCTATCTTTATTAAAACTTAGTTAAACTTTTTACAAGTAAATTATACAGAAAAAATTTATAATTGAATTCTATATCTATAAGATATTAAGATTAGAGGCTCAGACAAGTTATCTATGATCTAAACCTACCAGAGTGGCCAAAGCTTATCTAGATTTCAGAATTTGTAATTATAATGAGAGAGTTCATTTGATATTTGATTTATTTGGAGTATTATGTTTCAATTTTAGAACTAGTGATTAAGTGTAATGCATGTTGTGTCAGTAAGTTTTAAGAAGTATGAGATATTAAAATTGGTTGAAATTGTCTGCTAGGTTGAGGCCTAGAAGTACAATAAGGTATCCAGATATGTGTATAGATTTGTTGGTTAAAATTAAGCAGAAGTTTAATTAAGAATATAGTAGTAGTTTTGTTAGATAGAGTAATATCTTTGATTGAATTAATTAATTCATAAGGGATTAGACCAGACAAAGTTGATGTCAGAGAGGATGAATTTGGTATATTGTAGTTTTGCATATAGTTAAGATTTTTAATTTGGTTGTGCAGATCAAATACAGTTTTTGGTGTTGTATTAAGAGTTGATATATTAAAAACATGTTTAAGTAAGTTATCAATAAGATTGTTAAGTAGATGTAAAGATGGCAAGTAGTCCAATGAAGTGGAGTGCTAGTTTGGTTACATTGATAATAGTTAGAAGATTGGATGTGATTATGTTTATATAAATTATATGAAGTTGGAAGATTATTCATAAGGATTTTTATATAGAAAGACTTAAGTTAGGATGTTTGAAAGCTGTAGAAGTAGTTTGTTATTTTTTGATTATTATTGATATAAAGCCAGATGGCTTTCCAATTAGTTTGAATTGCAATTTGTGACCATTTTTGAAAGTAATGTTGAGATAACCATAGTGCATAAATATGGGCATGGCAAATTGTATAAATACAATAGTGAATAGGTAGTTTAATAGGGTAGTTATCAAGTTGTAGTATATAGTTAGGATTATAATAATTTTGTAGATTAAATAGTAAATATAGAAGGTTAAAATGATTATAAGCAAGGTTGTTAGCAAGGTTGTTGAATTTATTATACTGATGTGCAGCTACTTTATGCAGGATAAGTTGCATGTTATAAGATTTTGTAAAGTTAATTAAGGTATACCAAAGTGAATAGTATAGAGTATTGATGAATAATAATTTGAGTGATATTAGATCGGTACTGTTGTATTTAGATATAGCAGATTGTGAGTTAGTGTAGATGTGTACTGTACAGTTTCTGGGTGCAGTAATAATAACAGAAAGAATTGTAATAATTTCTGCTTTAAAACAGTGTAGCCAGAACTTAGTTTGTGTTTAAAAGATATATAAGATGTTGTTGTTTTGTACTAAGGCCCATCTAATTTCTATTGAGCATTGAGATGTGCCTATCTGAATAACTGATCCATCAGTATAAAAATGAAGTTCAGACTTGTTGTAGTTTGAGTTGGCAATTGATTGCAAAGTGTTGGTAAGATCACAATTGTTGAAAACTGATAGAATAAGTAATACAGGTATATGGATATTAGCTGCATTAGGATTTGAGTAGAATGTCAGATAGCAATAGAATAGAGCAAGTCAAGATAATTTGGATTGAGATTAAGTTGTTGATTTTGAGTATTAAGTTTTCCAATAAATTTAGTTGTGAAATTAATAGGAACAAATGTTGTACATTTGTTAGTAATAAGATTAGAATTAAGATTGCAACCAGTATATGGTTTAGTTGTAATTGGAGATGTTAGATATAGTTGTGTAGCATGAAGCTCAATATTGCTATGCCAGTAAGTAATAAGTATTTGCCTAGAAGAGGTTGGTTTTCTTCTGGCATTATCTATAATTATTTGATCTTAAAATATAGTGATAAGCCATAGTTTAGAATGTTTTGAAAAATGTCTAGTAGTGTAGCTAAAGTGATTGGTTTTTGGAAGTTGGTAATGATTGTAAAGTGTTTGATAATAGGAATAATTTGTTGTGATATCTTCAAGAGTAATAAACCATAATGGCTTTCAGCCTTTGGGTATTTTATGAATTCTTGGTGAGATGTGTTTTTAGTCAAGGAGACAAGAATTGTTATATGTAGTAAGTTGATTAAGAAAAAGAATGTGGTGTTGGCGGAGTTGTTTTTTAAAAGTTAGATATTTGAAATATGATAATAATATTGATTTTAGTATGATTGTTTCAGTGTTAATTGTATATAGAATGTTATACATTGGGTTTGGAGTAATAGATAGCCCTAGATGAGAAAAGAGCTAAATAATTTTGAAGCTAGTTGTTTTTGTTTGGTCTATCAATTAGGGGATTAGGATGGTTCAATATATTAGTCAAGAACCAAAGATTATTTTGTAGTTGATGAAGGTGAATACAAGAACTAGTGCCAAGGAGTTCAGTGTTGTTTAGGTGTTTAATGAAGTTAAAAATGTGATGTTGTAGTTGAATATCCCAAATGTTGTGAATATTGTAAAGTTGAGGATAGAGAAGAGTACTAGTAGAAATTGTATGACTAAGTTTGGCTTTTTGCTTCACTAGGCTAATGTAATGGGTAAGGATTTTTTTACAATTAGCTTAGCTAAATACAATGTTTTGAATATGATATTCAATGGTAGATATAATAACAGTACTTATAATATAATACGCATGAGTATTAGTAATACATTTAAAGCTAGTGATTTTAATAAGGTGTTAAGATTTATTGATAATAAGTTGAATTTGTAGAGAATATTTGTTGTTGAGTGTAAACCAGCAGCCAAGAAATTTAAAAAGTATGCAAGATAGGTGAATAGAAAGTGTATAGTTGTTAAAAATAATAGGATTGTAATTAGATAGTGGATTGTTAGTAGTAAGTATAGATTTAGAAGGATTAATTTAGATGTTAGCTATGTCATAAAATGACTCAGCTATTAAGAGAATTTGAAACAGTTCTGCTTGTAAAAATGCAATTCAGAAGGTGTTATCTATATAAGCAAGAAATGAACAGTGTGTTTCAAGTTTGTTGAAGTTTTTATCTTTGAAGTTGGTAATCCAAGTGGCTTGCATGAAATAGCCTGTAAATTGTAAATGAATTAAGGTTATAAGAGAATCATAGTAGATTCTCCAGAGTAGTAAAGTGATGGTTTTATTCTGGTTAATGCCATTGTGAACTGAATATGATGAGATAAGGTCAAGATTAGTAATAACTTGATTATGCCTATTTGTGAACAAATCTATTATTGTGTTTATAGTTTTTAGAGGTAGAGTAAGTCATAAAAGTAATTGTTCAAGAAGGGTGAGATTGACAGAGTCATATGCTTTGCTCATGTCCTGGGACATGAGCCAAATGTTTTTGTGACTGCAGAATACATCCCCAATAAGATTATTAAGAATGTGTATAAAGATAGATGTACTATTGCCTGAAAGAGTAATGTAATTGTAAGGAGAGAGGATAGTGTGTTGTATGAATGCAGAACTAAGTCTGTTTATAATAATTTTATATAAAGTTTTCAAATATGTTCAATGAGGCTAATAGGTCTTGTTAGATTAAGGTCTTCATCAAAAGTGTTGTGCTTAGGAATAGGATAGATTCTGCTATATTTTCATTGTTTGGGAATTTGGCCAGAGTTGAGACAAAGATTAAATAAAGCAATAATAAATTGAATACATGTAGGACTGGCATGTTTAATCATTTCATAACTTATGCCTGTAAGACTACAGGCTTTGCCATTTGGAAGTTGAGCTATTGTGTTGAGTACTTCATTTGTTGTAATAGCTTCAGTAAGTGAAGTGTACCAAATTGAGTCAATATATAGTTGTGGTTAGTAATGTTGTTGCCAGAAGTTTTAATAGAGATTATGGTTAATTGGTTTGTGTTTTGTCCAGTTTTCAAAATGCTTTTGGATGTGTTGCTTAATAGTATTTGGTTCAGTGATAAGTTGATTTGGTAGTTTAATATTAGAGAAATAAATAGGTTTATAATAACAATTAAGAATGCTATTGATGGCCTGTTTAGGATGTGAAACAAGGGTTTCACATCTTTTTTCAGAAACATTTTGTATTTATTAATGAAGAAGAAGTGAATTTTTCATGTTGTATACATGATATAGCTGTTTCCAGATATTACAAGCATGTGTAATTCATTTCTCAATATGGTTAGATGAAAGAATAAGTTGAAGATTACATTGTGCTTAGAGATTGATTAATTAAATATGGTGGTTAATAAAAGAATATTAGTTGATAACTTGTTAGTTTTAGTGATTTTAATTAAGTGACTAAGTTTTTTAAGTGATAAGTGTAGTAGAGTGCTATATGAGGTATATTTATGATTATAGCTTTGTTTGTGGCTAATTTTGTTTAGTATTGATTGTATTGCAGCATTAATAAAAGAGTATTCAATTTTGCACCAAGTTGTTTGAAGGGATTCATCTAAATGTGTAGTAAGAAGAGTGTTGTGAAGATTAAGGTTCGATGTAAGAAGATCAGAGAACTCTGTCTATTTATCAAAATCTATTGCCT
This sequence comes from Cetraspora pellucida, assembly GCA_910591915.1. NCBI lineage: Eukaryota > Fungi > Glomeromycota > Glomeromycetes > Diversisporales > Gigasporaceae > Cetraspora > Cetraspora pellucida. The sequence continues at coordinate 17,696 of CAJVQA010001936.1, forward strand.
TGTAATTAAAAATTCTATGACTTATTCCAGTGTGATATCTTGGAGGTTTGCTAAATGCATTAGAAAATGTTCATGAAGATGAGAAAATTAAGTGATCACTAAGGATACTCATGTTGCTTGAGTCAAAATTATATGAAAGAAGAAATTAAATAGTAAATTGGTCAGTTCAGATGTAGTCTATATAGCTACTACTAGAGTTATTAGACCAAGTATGATGTATATTGTTGAAATGTGCTCTAATATCATACATAATAGAGTTATTAAGAAAGTTAATAAGTTTAAATTTGCTTGAGAAGCTGTGGATAGAGTCTTGTGTATTAAAATCTCTTAAGACAATAGAGTGAAGATTTAAGTGACATGCTTATTGAATTCAATTAATAATAATGTTTTGTGTTTTATTACATTTTATAAAGTCTGTAGATAAAAGATATACTGAAATTATGCAAAGTTTGATATTGCTTTTAAAGAAGAAATCTAAAGCAATAGCTCCTCCTAGATGTATTATACAGCTATACACATGGGGTCTAAGTTAATTATAAATCATAATAGCTGTTTCTTTAGCTGAGGTTTCAGAATTGAATTAGTAATAAGTTAAAGTGTTGTGGTTACAGAAAAATATATTTGTTTTGTTTAATATTTTGGTTTTGTGATGCTAGCAACAGAGATATCATTCTGTAAACAATAGTTTTGCCAGATTTTTTTTTTAGTAATAGTATTAAACCCTCTAACATTATGAGTTGCAATAGTAAGGTTGAAATCATGAGTTTGGTCTAGGTTTGAAGTTGATTGAGAAGGTAATGTTAGTAAATTATAAAGTGGTTGTAGTGATTGGTTAGAAGTAGAAAGAGGTAAGAAACTTGGAGAAGCTAATCTTGATAAATTAGAAGGTTCAGGATTTATTTGGGATAGATAGTTAGAAGTAAAAAAGAATTAATGATCTAGAGGTGTTGGTATAGTAAAGATTGTTGTTAGTGTATTTGATTTTAGTTGAATATTTGGATAATGCCAAATAGCTTGAACTGGTAGAATGAAGTGGTTTGGTAAAGGTTTGGGTTCGAATGAGAGGTAGATATGAGCTTCACTATGGTTATTTTTAATTGATATAGTTAATATATAGTCATATAAATTATTAGGTAAGCAACCAAAGCTTTGAAGTATCGTAAAAAAGTAATAATAGTTTGAGGATGAGGAAGTAATAGTATATAGTTATAAAATAGATATTTGTTATAACAGGTATTAAATTAGATATTGTTATAGTATTGATTAGACATAGTAGTTTCATTATAGCCCTCCAAGATAGTTCCTACTAATTAAGAATAGATGTTATATAATTCATTATCTTTTATGATTAAATTAGTATTTAATGTATTATTGTTTTTTAGAGAGAATTTAGAAGAAATAGGTAAGATGAATAGTAGGTATAACCTGATAGATATGGAAAGAAGTAGTCAGGTAGGGGTTGAGACATATATGATAGATATATATAGCATTTACTATAGTCAAGTTTGATTGCTAATCTGAGTGCATAGTTAAAATTATTATATTGTATAAAGTTGTATTGATAGATGTGTTTTAAAAAAAAGTTAAGTGTTTGTGAATATGGAAGTAGGGGTAGATTTAGATGTGCTAGCCATTAGTTATAGCATAAGTCTGGGTCGTAAATTGGTTCTTGTGGTGCTTCCTTAATGTTTGATGATAAAATGGAATTTAAGTAAATAGAAGATTCTTTTGTAGATTTGCTCACCATAGACTCAACTCTTACAGCTGTGAAGAGTGCTATAGCCTGCTCTATACATTAAGTCTGGCCATCATTAACTTGGTTCTCTACATAAATGGACTTTATTATTTGACTACTTACATTATTCTCTTTTGAAAATGACCTATTATTAATGGAGGACATCATAATTTCAAAAGTGGTAGCTGCTTTTATAGGTATTACAGAAGAATTTATTGAAAAAAAGCCTCTTCTTTTTTTTCAAGAAGAGTGACTTTTCAATTAAAATAGGTATTTTAAATTTGATATTGAATTTGTTATATAATATTGTTTCTGTCTCTGATAAGGCTTTTTTTTTATAGAATTTAGTTATTTTAAAGTAATTTGGAGAATTGACTTATATGCAATTAAAGTATATAATAATTTGGGCTAGAAAGTCAGTATCAATTAGTTTCACTATAAGGAACTCAATAGCTTGTTATTTATTTATTTTATCAATATTGTGGTTTTGAGCAGCAGTATTATGATATATAGATAAGTATTAATAAAAGTAGAAGTCTCATCATTTAGAATTGGTTTTAACAGCATTAGAAGAACAAGTGTATTCATCTGCCTTTATTATTAGTTCATCAAGGATTAAAGTAGGAATTGGTTTTGTAAATGTAGCTTCATGTTTGCCTTTAATATAGAATATAAATGCATCAAGGAAAGGTTCATTCCATGTTTAGTATCTTCTTTGAAGTAGGTTTTGGAAGATGTTTCAAATATATCTTTAATAAGTGTAGATGAGTTATGTATAGGTTCTAGTATAAAGGTTTTAATTTGATTAGTATCAGCTTCTTTTGTTTTTTCTTTTGTATCAGTTAGTTCAAGATAGAAACATTTAGAGACTATACAGATGAGTACATGGTAGTTGGTATGTCTAAAAGTTTCATAATATCATTTTTGAAGATTAGTTGGTTTTATAAATTCAATATTAGTTGGCAAAAGATTTTTCAGATGTGAGATAAAGTATTGTTTAAATTCATATTTAAGGTGGTTGGATACTTTGGTTTTGTTAATTGTATTGGAAAATTGTCAACTATATAATGGAAAGGCTTTTTTAAACCATTTATTAAAATGGCCAAATGAGTTTTTAAGTGATAGTATATTATATTTGTTAAGGAAAAAGGATTTTGAAAGATTAAAATTCAGTTTGATATTGAATCAGTTATCCATTTTGATGAAAAGGTATTGTTGTTTTTTGTCAAAATTAGTAACCTCAAATGTTATTTTAAACCTTTTAGATCTAAGTTTAATATCTTCAGCAAATTTTGTATAGTTGATTGCTTGGTAATTATTAGAAAGATATAAATATAAGCAAGCAAGATTAAGACAAAATTGTAAATGATTTTCAGTTTTAATTGGTAGAATTGTTGCAAGAGAAGCAAATATTTCAGGATAGTTGAGTTTGGTAAAGAAAACTGTTATAAATGTATAAATAAGTTTTTAAGACTTTCTTCTAAAATATTGAAGAAAATTGTTGCAGCTTTATCTGTTTCTAAGTTGTGTTTTTGGATTAGGTCAATAAGAAATTTTGGTCTAGTATCAGCCATTTGTCTAATCAACAAATAGAAACTAGCTTTAAGTGCATATTTAGTTTCTGTAACTTCTTTAAGAACTTTATCAGGATAAAAATTGTATAGATGTTCTTTAAGAAAATTAAAAAGTTGGTGTAATATTTTAGTTTTTAATTTTGTATAGTTTTGTATTTCATCAGTGACTGGGAAATTTGTTAACCAATTAAATGATGAATTGAGTTTATGTCTTGCTAATTGACTATAAGATTGTTTATTTGATTTTTGGTATTGTTGTTTGTTATTAATTATTTCATTTATAATAGGAGTAAAAGATGTAAGTTTAGAAATAAGAAGATTCTTGATAATAGATTGTTTTTGGTATAGATTTTGTTGTTTTTGTTGATTTTGTTGTTTTTGTTTTAATAATTCTAAGAATTTTTTAAAAATTAAAATTCTCTTCTTTAGGTAGTGTAGTAAGTTTGATTACAAGAACAATTTGGATTTGTATAAGAGTAAGTGCTTTAATTTGAGTAATAGGTTTGAGTTTGAGTTTATGAATACATTTAGGATGTGCTAGAAATCCTTTAATGATAAGAATAGATTTGTCGAGAAATGAGTATGTTTAATTTTCTAGAAAAGAATATAAGATATTATTATTTTGACAAATAATACAAGTATGTGCATGATCAAATATATACACAACTATACAAGGCTTCATTCCAACTACATTAATCAATACTATATGAGAATATACTACTAGCAACCAGTTAGTAACTGATACTACAATAAAATTCTTAATCTATCTCAAAACATATATAATCAAATATGGAAACCATACTGTATTAAACTATCAAAATGGAAACAACAAAATAATATTCCCAACCAACTACTACATAACTGACCAACTAACTTTAACATTCTAATCAGATTATTATCACAAACTCAACTATTATATACCTACAGCTGTACTTGTGAACTTCCAGACCAACAGCAAACAGGTGACTTCTACAACTCTTATATTTGTTCACTACAAGGAAAAGCAAATAAAAAACTATTTAAATGGATACCTGAATAGATAAACTATAGTACTTCTACCAATAATATCTTATAATATCAAATCTAGATGAGTTTTAACCACTCTAGTAGGTTTAGATTGCAAATAAATTAGATAAAATTAGATAATAATTTTGTTTATAGTCTGAGTCTCATTCTTGTAAAAAATTTGTAAATTGGCTCTGGCCTGTGTCAACTCTTGTAGTTACCCAAAACAAATTAATAATAAAGATAAAGACAAAACCTCACCTTAACACCAAAAAAAAAAAACCAAGTATGTGCATGATAGGAATGTGTTTGGATTTGGAGAGTTTGTGTCAAATTAGATAAAGTTCCTTATTAAGTTGTAGAATAATTCAAAGGGAATGGTAATGGAGAAACAGTAGTTGTTTTTATAATTAGTGATTAAGGGATAGTTTCTTTGAGTTGTTTAACTTGTTTAGATATAATATCAATATTCATATATGGATTTTTGAAAAGAAGAAGAAGGTGTTGCTTGTCTAGGTGGAATGTTAAGATTACTAGAAATAAAGAAAGTATGGAATTTTTGGCAATAACAGCAGATAATGGTAAGTTGAGTAGGAGTTTTAAAGTAGTAAAAAGATTTAGCAATATTGCATTCAGATGGATTAAATGCAAATGGCATCACTTTAAGTTATATAGGCTGCATTTCTCAGATTATTGTACTATAATAATTATTGTACTTGTTATAGAAATAGTCAAGATCAAAATGATCTAGCTCTTGGATAGTCAAAGTAGGCATTCTGTTTAATAAAGAAGAAAAAATACTACAGGTATACTTAAGAATAGAAATTTTTTTTTTTTTTTTAACTTTGGCAGCCTTGCCAGTCACCTTTATTAAGTAATTCTAAATACAAAATTATATAAAAAGCTATCTTAATTATTGGCCTGACATCCTCCGGCTACTATTAAAGTGCCCAAAGGCAGCCTGCTGCACCAGTTAGAGATATACCTGGGTCCGGAGGCTGTGCCAGACTAGCCAGAAAGGCCATACCAAAATGGCCTTAAGTTTTCTTTAACATAGTTGTCTACTGAGTTCTACCAGCTTTCTCTAATTTTCTTTCTTTTTTCCTCCTTTTTTTCTTTTCTCTCTACTAGGCAACTTTCACCTATAAGCTCATTCATCTCCGTGCTAGGAATCTGTACTTCTGTGTTCTTTTTTGAAATTCTCTTTACCCGTGTTGTAATTCCCTGGGCTTTTTTCTATGCAATTACTACCTCACATCATTTTTCTACACGTTTTCAAAAAATCCGTTTTATCCTGTGTTCACTATTACTTCTAGAAAGTCTTTGATCTCTGTAGTTGAGTTCGTCAAGTCTTGAAAAAATTCTCAGACCTTTTCCTGCAGCAAACCCTTTATGATTTTCATTCTGATTTTTATATTTCCTTTCTTTGAGATACCCCATATACAATTTTTTATATCTGTTTTACTTGTCTTCTTTCATGTTTCTTCTGAGAGTGCAATCCAAGCCAGGTTGATCATTGTGTTCTCTGTTTCTCTCTAGCTCTTTTCATGGCCTTTGCAGCATGCC
>CAJVQA010001937.1:0-23575 GCA_910591915.1 Cetraspora pellucida
TAGACTTTTGTATAGAATTTATCAAGTTATAGTCATCATACTATAGTTGAGCAACTTTTCTTATTACTGTGGTTAAAGAAAAAACTACAGGTTAATAATAGTTAACATTATTATTGTCAAAAATATTTTTATAATATAAAAAATTATAAAAATTTATAATTATATATAAAGTATATATTATACAAGTATCAATTTTAATAATTTTGTAATTTTTATAACAAAAATTAAACTATTGCTTATTATTAGAATAAAGGTAGACTAGGGATTACAGTGAAATATAGTTTATACCAAAATTTTGCAAAAAATTTGTTTAGTTATAAGCAAAAAGATGATTTTATAATAGGAGTTTTGATATTGCCAAGGTACATATATTTCATATACAAATAGTAATTGTTAAAAATTATAATGAAAAAAACAGATACTTGTGTTTTTTTTTGTGATTTTAATCTTCCTTGATTTTGAACAAACTCTTTATTTATCAGTAAATAATCTTTTATACATTACATTTTAAAACATTTCAGTTGACATCATGTTATAAGAAAGACTATCAAAGAACAAGTGATTATTAAAAAAATTATACAAACATCTCACAGAAAAATATATGAAATTATTCATGGTTAAGATACTGGCAGGTAATTTAGACATTGCATTAAGGTCTTGCTTTTTACCAACACGAGTTGGAAGTAGTGGTTCCTATTTCTTTTTCTTATTTTTATAATTTAGTGCTAAAAGAAATAACAAAAGTATAATGACCAAATAAACAAAGTGCAGATTAACATTAAGTCACATTCCGATATTTCAACTGGACAATCTTCACATGGGCAAGGAGAGCACAGAACAGAACCTGCAACATTTCATATGTACCCGCATTCTAGCCATTAATCCATATCACAGCACCACTCAAATCATCTTTAGACATTACAAATTCCTCAAGATCCATATCATTTTGATAATGTCATTCCCCCCATATGAATATTAAAAATACGACGTTTCATTTTTATGTCTGGAAGTGAAAATTCTTTCGGTCAATATGACCAGACGAATCGGAGCAGGATCTAATGATTAAATATGATTCGTTGCCATGATGACCTTTATAAACATAAAAAATCGAATTAATAATTTATATACATACTAATATAAGCAGGAAAATTCCCACAAGCTAGCTAACCTTGACATCTCGTCTAACTGATTCAAAAGTTCTAAAATAATTCTTTGAATTTCTCTTCATCACCTGAATTGGAATCATATCTATAATTAAATGATGTCAATTTACAACAACAACAATAATATAATAAATTAATAAAATAACGACAATTAAAATTATAAATTCAATCAGAATAAGATTCATGTTCATATACCGTTTAGTTTCATTAGCATCAATTTCATCAATAAATACAATGGAAGACGCATGTTCTTCGGCACCATAAAATAATTCGCGTACAAGTTTTGGACCATCTTCAAGATATTTTTGGATCAATTCTGAACCCATAACGCACAAAAAAGTTGTAGATGTTTGATTCGCCACAGTTTTAGCCAAAAGTGTTTACCCTGCACATACAGGGAGAGATATTTACTATTGATCTGTAGATACCTTGTTGATAAAATGCTGAATTTACCTATTCTCGGGACCCCATATGGATTTTACTTATTGGAGTCGGTTTGGTTTAAACCGGCTCACTTGAGCCGGTTGGCTTGCACTGGCTTGCTAGCTTGGCTTTTTTGAGCTGAGCCAGCCGGCTTAAGCCGATCCCATCCCTATAAATTACGCAAAAAAATTGTGCAGTAATTTTACATCCAACTGTCTCAGCGTTACCAAGCTAAAAAATTTCGCTGTTAGATTAAGGTTAGGTTCTGATATTAAGATAGGTTAGAAAGAGCTTTAGTAGCACCAAAATTTTGTAAGAAAAACTTTTTGTTAGTGCGCAAAAGGTGTTCCTAGCTATCTTTTTGATTTGAGTGACGATCAAAAATTTAAACTGAAGTTATTCAAAATTTTACTAATTAAATCACAACCGCCCATTAAGCGAAAAATGTTCCTGGGCTACTTTTACCATCGTGTGGGCCTATTTCTTTAAACATTTCTATTTTGGAATGAAAAAAAATTTAATTCCGACCAAAATTATGTAACCAATGATGTAATGCGGGTCAAAATTTTGTAGATCACGGCAGTAGCCAATTAAAATCGAGAATCTGCCGTGAAAAAATTGGTAAAAAACGTTGAGTTATGACTATACTTGTTGGTAAAACTATAAATTTTCAAAATCCTACTCAAATTTCAAATTCAAAACATAATAAAATTTCAATTTCAGATATAATAAAATTTATCTAAAATCCAAAATCCCAAATCCCAAATCCTAATAGCTTAACCAACATGTAAAGTTGCCGTCCAAATATTTGGGATTTGGACCTGAACATACCAGGACAAATAGGATTATTTAACTATATTTAAATTTGAGATAACAAAATCCTAAACCTTAGTCAACTTTCAAATTTGGGATTTGACTGAAGTTTAAAATTTAACCAAAATTTGGAATTAAATATAATTATTCCAGTTTGGGTTATAGGATTTTTCCACTTGATAATGGGATTTGAATGGGTATCTGAGAATTTATGGTATTATGATTATACTTATTGGCAAAAGTATAAATCTTCAAAATCCTACCCAACTTCCAAACATAATAAAATTTATCCAAAACTCAAATCCTAATACGTAGTTTTGCCAACATGTATAATTATGACCGATTTTTTGGATTGAATTTTTTTGCGTCATCCCTTATCTTGAAGTCTGATTGGTCAGCGAAATTTTAAAGGTTGGCGATAGTGTTCTGGGGACCGAATTGGAACTGCAGGGAATGTTTAACATACCGTCATCAAGCAATTAGATAATGATGAAATGAGGCACAATTATTACTCAATTGTTTGACGATAGAATGTTAAAAATCCTCTGCAGTTCCAATTCGAGTACTCGTTTGCGGACACTAGTTGTAAATCTAGGATAGAGGCCTGCACGGGCTGGGCTGAAATTAAAAAATTTTACTACTATTATAAAATTAGCCGAATGATTTTGTGGCCGATTCGATTAAGTTAGTGAGTGATTTCAGAATATCGATATAAGTTAGATTGTTAATTTGGTATATATGTTTTCGTACAAACTACCGTACAGCGTGTGGTCTAAGGTACTTTACAAGTTATCTGCATGTATAGGTATTATAGTCAGAGAAATATTATAGTTAGCGTAGGAGATATAGGTTGCACTATATAATTGTCGCAAGAGAAAACCTGTCATTGGACTTCTAGCTATTTAATATATATTTTAGGCCTCTAAAAGTTGTGAAGGGTATTATAAAAGGGGTCTTTTAGACCACGCTGTACGGTAAGCACGCTAAGCATGATTTTAAATATGGTATAAACATGCCGAGTAAGTGTTCAAACGAAAATTTAATAAGATCGAATGTATTGAAATTTATAATGCTAAAATTAACAGTAGAACAAGTATAACATATGATATGTCCTTTAAAATTATTATAAGTTTCTGACATGTAATTTGTTGGCCAAAACTTTCATAAAGCTAGCATATAAAGTATGGTAATGCAGGTGCAATAATCATGTGCTAATGCTCTAGTCAACAATTTTGTATTCTATTGGATCTATTATGTGGCCGAAAGTATAAAACTGACCAAAAAATCATTTCGATTTGGCTAATTGTCATCAGGTGATCCAAAAACTATGATAAATAACAGTAAAGACTCACAAAATTGCGGGCTTAGTATATAAAATGCAGTCAGAACTTCTTTAATTTGCGGGCCGTGTGAGACAGCAAAAGTTTAAAATTTCAGGCCCGTGTGCAGTGTCTGAAATTCAATTTTTAATTTAGTTGCGGATCATATGAATTTAGTTGCGGAACCGAATATACATTTCAGATTTTAGTTGTGGGAACTTATAAATCATTTGCGGACCGCAAGCTCCGCAACCCAATTTCGTGCGGGTTCCTACGCTAGGACAGTTGTTTTTTCTGCGTCACCCAGATCTTGAACTTTGATTAGATAGTTCCGTTATCACCAGCATTAACCTTATTGACATGGCCAACATTATAATTTAGGACATGCCAAAATTAGGTCATGTGGTTGTTTCTAATAAACGCCAAATTAGGTCAAGTGTCTCAATTTCCACACAGCAATAAGTGCAATAAGTACAATAAGTGCAATTAGTGAATAAGTTGATATAAATTACAGACAATTGCTAATACCGCGCCTAACGCCAGAACGGACATAAATTATAGATAATGACAAATAAATAGTATTATCTTATATTATTACAGTATTACTGGTATAAGTCACAATTAAGATCTACAGACTGGCAATCGCCGATATACCACAGTACAGCAGTACGTCAAAAGTGGATAAAATGATACAATGTATAAAATACTGATAAATATATTATCCGTTTTTTTTTTTTTTTTTTTTTATAAGCTGCGGTCATGCGTAATCATTCACGTAATTTTAAAAATTTTTTTGCGGGGTTTTTTTTTCTCTAAATAAATTCTACGAAACGTTAATTTGTAACAAACCAAGATAATTTTCCATTGTTTTGAAACATGTTTCGTGAACACAGCCACCGGATAGTCTTTTTTCCAACGGTTAAGCCGATTAATAAGCAACATTAATAAAAATTATTAATAAAATTTATGAATTTTAAAGTTTTTTTTTTAAAAAAAACCCCCAATTGGCGTTGAATTATGAATCAATTCCGCAGGTATGTATGTACTAATTACAAAGACTTGGCGTTATAATAGTAAATCAAAGTACCACATAGTAATCTATTAAAATTCATTTGAAAACAAAGAATTTTATAAAAAAAATGATTTTCAGTCGGTCTCAATCCCAATCCGTCTTTAACCATATCAATATACAGTAATCCAGTATTACGTACGTATATTTTCACACGATGATAAATTGAGAATTAATAATATAACAATAAAACGATAACGATAATGAGGTTTAAATTTAAAACGCGTGACAAAATCATGTTATAAAATTTCCAAATAAGTCGAATAGGCATCGTTTATTTATTACAGCCGGTACACTCTAAATGCATCTCACAAATCTTTTTACCAGATTCATTCACTAGGAATCATTGAATAAAATCATTCATTGACCGTTAGAATCATTCATTAGGGTCATTCATTAGAATCATTCATTAGAATTATTCATTAGGATCATCATTGGATCAAAGGGAAAGATAGAATAGACAAATACTGCAATACTGCAATACTGCAATACATTTGGTAGTTCACATTAATAGTTAAAATTTTAAAGAGAGCAATTATAATACTATACACACTTTTGAGATATTAATTTAGAAAAAGGAAACCGATTAAGGAATTTGTAAAAATTTTAATGATAGATATTAATTGTTTTATTGTAATCGCTAAAATACGTAAGCTAAATGAAAGAATAATTTTGTCCAACTATTGTATTAATGTATAAATATAGTCTACAATGAAGAATAAATTCAATGATCAAATAAGATTAAAATGTTATAAATAATTCAATAATATTGAACTGTTATAAATAATTCAAAATAATTAAATAAGCATATAATTAAAGAATATAATTAATTAGAGAAATGCCATATTTAAACTATTACTAAGATAAGTAAGTCTAAATATATATGGAATTACTAAAATGAGTCACATTAACTTCTTTAAGGATGTAAGGTAACATATACATTGGGAATTTATTTACGTTCGCAACATAAATAGTTGTAAACATATTTAATAAATGCGGAGTTTTGATATAGTATATAAATGAATCTACTTTTTTTAAATCACCTTAATCACTAAAAGAAAATTTTCTAATAAATTCAATATAAAAGGTAAACAAGCACCATTTAAATATCTTTTTACTAAAAAGGGTATTTCCATTTTATTAAAAACTTTAGGAAACTCTAATAAGAAAAGATATTATTCGTACAGTATTGAAAACATACGTACGTACGTACGTATATGTTTAAAAAACAGTTTGTTCTTGTTAAACCACAAGAGAACATCGATAATTGGTTCTGTCACGTGGACAAGTTTAGCCAAGACAAATGCAAGGACACGTGAGTAGACATTGACTTATGACTTTTACAAAAATATAAATTTCAATAACAATAATTATTTCAATAACGATAATTAATAATAAAGTTAATTGCAGATAGACAGATACGTATAAACATCACAAATATTGCAAAATAAAAATAGAAATCATTGATTTGACTGCAAGGATTATAATTCGTAATTTTGTAAAATGATTGTTGTCAGTCTTGCAATACAAATATGTTAAGAGGATTCCGGAATGAATAAATATACAGTCGGTACTCAAACATTGGATATAAATTTGGATAAAAATTTTAATTCAGGAAAGTAGGTCTATTACGTACAGTACGTATTACGTATAAAGATAAAAAATTATCACTCATTTTTCTTATTCCTGTGATGTACATAATATTGATATTGAAATATTCTACATACGTACGTACGTACGTACGTATTAGTCCCGAGTCATCATTGAAGCTATCTTAAAGCCACACACGTGCCAATGGTTTTTTTAAAAAAATTGTTTGTTATGGGCGCGTAATGCTAATATAAATGTGATAATGTAAGTTATGTAAGTTATCAAAAATGTCAACCAGAATAATGGTACAAGCCGTGGGTATATCCAGTATTTTTTTTAGCGTTACAAGTACATAACAGATACGTAAGTACATGAGTACGTACTTTAATAAGAAATATATAAATTTACTTGAAAAAGAAAATCTTTTATAATTTAAAAAAAATTATTTCAATTCAATATCAGATATATACTTATCATAATTACGTATCAGTATTCATTTTAGACATTTGTGAAATTTTTTAAATAATAATAATAAATAAATTGTAGTACTTGGTTACCAATACCGAGGATATTGCAGTAATCTGAAATCTTTTTAACGCTAGCTGAAAACTTGTCATTTAAGTATATAGTATAACGGGATAGAAATGCAGGATGAGAATTCCATAGTAGGTAAATATTTACGGAGTACTATACCGGAGAGCGGTTAAAGACAGGAAAAAAAAGGAGTAGAAAAAAAAGTCCGGAATATAAAAATAATGTGTAAAAAGGTATGTGAATAAGGATATGTGAATTTTTAGAAAATGTCGATATATATTATTATTATTTTTTTTTTAACTTCAGCGATAAGCGGAACGGGATTCGGAAGAACGGTAATTTCGGGAGCATGTGCATGATTCCGCAAAAAAAACGGGTTCTGATGATTTAGCCAATTAATTATTTATATTGTTATTATAAATATAACTTAATAATTAATTTAGTGTTCCTTCGGAGTTATAATTCCTGATTGTTGACACCAAATATAAAAATATACAGTATACACCAAAAAAAAAAGATTCGTACGTATTCGTACTATATAAAAGCAATGTCCCCACCATTCTTTCTTGTTAGAGCTCTTCAAAAAAATAAAGCTTTTTCATTACTAGAACAATAGTTAGGCACACTGTAAATATATATAAAAATTATAATAATCAGAAATTTCAGACTGAACTACGTAAATATTTGATATTAACAAATTACATATCACACTCTTTAAATCAATATCTAATTATAGTATTAAACATTATTTATAATGACAACTACCAAAACTTCCGCAATCACTAATCGATCGAATAGTAATTCCAAGAGTCCTTCATATAATCTAAAAACACGTGGACATACTCGAGTACAGAGAGTGAAAGTAACTACAGTTGGTAAACCTGCTAATTCATTGGAAAAACAGCAACATAGAAGCTGTTTGAGATGTAAAGAGAGTGATATTAGTGTTAAAACTCTAACAGAACGTGTTGGAAGAATAGAAGATTTAGTTAATGCACTCTCTAAAACTACCCAAAATCTTTTCAAGGTGAATAAAATTGATTTTTTTTATTATTCTTTCTTGTAAAATACTTTTTTTTTTTTTTTAATAATTATCAATTATATCAATAATTTCAATTGTATTTATTTACATTTATTTATTATATTTATAATATTTTATTATATTTGTCATATTATATTGTAAAATTAAAAGCGAGATGATAAATTATCTTGGAGGTTAAAAGGGCTTGATTTAACAACCTGCAGTCTCGAAGAATTACAAAAATTAGTGATAACTACCACAAATATCATGATATCACAAAATAACAAACTTAACACTGCTACACCTTCCAGTTTAACCGTACCTAACGTTTCTCGTAAATCTGGTCGTAAACATGCTTATAAACAACAAACTACTTCACCTATCATTCATTCTGAACCTATTGAAGATGCTTCACATGTAACATTTGCAACACCAGTTCCTCCAAAATTGGGTCGAACAAAGTCTATTCGTAAAGATTCTGGTTATGTTGAGTCTAAGCAAACAGATTAATCAAACCAAAAACTTGATTAGCTTGATCATATAATTCATTAAAAATTTTTTAATAGATTTATGAACAATTGTATGAAAATAACAATTGTGTGAAAAAAACTTGCGTGAACAATTATGTGAACAATTATGTGAACAATTGTGTGAATAGATGTGTAAACAGATGTGTTTATTTTTTATTTACCCATCTTCATCTTTTCAACTCTTGTATGTTTAATTTTTTACTATTATTTATGAATTATATGTTTTTTTTTTTCTGTTAAATAAAGGTCTTGGTTCAACATGTCAAATATATTTAACATATGTATATTAACATATATCAAACATATATTAACCTATATCAATATATATCAATATATATCGATATATATATTAACGTAACAAATATCATTACAAAAAAAAAAGATTAATCTGTTATAATTTTATAAACTTTTATAGAAATTTTGAGTCATGATATTTGTGTTTATATCATACTTTGATCTTTTTTATTTTTTTTGATCTTTTCGATCTTTATTTTTTTTTTTTTTTCCTTTGTTAGTACATTTACTTTATTTTTTTTGAAATTATTTTTCATTCTTTTATTAAATTCCCACTTTGTGTGTTTGTTAATATCTTTTCTTTACTTAGTCTTAGAAATTTATGAAATATGAGCTCTATATTTATTTTTTTTCATAATTATCGTATGTGATTTACTTTGGTCTGTAAGGTTTTCATTTTTTTTTAGATCAAGACAAGACAAACTGGATTTTATTTTTGATTAAACAAATAAAAAATTTGATAATTATGTATTATTTTGTATTTTTAAATTAAAACACGCTTTTTTTTAAAAAAAAATTATTATTATTATTTTGTTAGGTGAATCTATTATAATCTAGAATCTAAAATAATATGTGAACGAATAATAGTGATAAAAATATAATGGCAAGTGAACGAATAATGGTAAGTGAATTAATAGTATAAAGTATTAATATTGGATTAAGCATAAAAACATGAAATTTATTGTTTATTTGATCATTGGTTTCTCAAGAAAATTCTTAATGATTGAACATAATAATACTTATTTGAACATAATTATCTGAATATAATTACTTGTACATTATTTACATTTAATTATTTACCCTTAATTATTCTGTATGTTATAATAGAATGCATCAAAGTTAACGATATAATACAGAATTTTATAATACGTAGAAAATTTATAGCATTAGAATTTATAGCACAAATCTTTTTTTTTCAACCATCTAACACTTTACGACCAAACTTTAATTTACTTGTACCACTAAATAAAATTGTACAACATTGTCTTTACATAGGATACATATACTAAAAATAATAACTAACCCTTATCTTGTATATATTTTTTTTTCTAATTTTCGGGAAATAATTTTTTTTTAATAGACAAAAATGATTGATATGATTAAGATAATCTTAGTAGTATTTTTCGATCTTTTTTTTTTTTTTTAAGAAAAAAAAAAAAAACGTTAACGTTAATGTTAATTTTCGTTTGAATAATCTCGTGATGTAGCATGATCTAGTTTTATCTAGATTTATCTAGCTTGATCTGGTGATCATGTCGAATGATTCTTGAGTCATGAGATATGATTTTTCTGGATCATGATTTTTCCAGATCGCAAAGATACTTTAAATAATTTAAACATAATTTAATTTAAATACTTTTAAACAATTTAAAATAACATAATTAACATAGTTAACACCTCTTACTTTACTTTATATATACAGTATATGCAGTCAACCCTCTTTATAACGAACAATCGAAATTCATAGAAATTTATAGAAACTTATAGAAATCTATAGAATCTATAGAAATCTATAAGATTCTACAAAATTTTATGATAAATTATATACCAAGTTCAAGTCAATTATATATCTAAATTAACATATTTGATAATATTAGTTGATTCAATGCAGGGATTCAGAAAAGATTTCCAATTTTTTTCGTTTGGCAATGCTTAATTGATAAATTGATACACTGTCATTGAAGCCATCTACGGTCTTTGATAATCTGTACACAATGATAATTACAAATTTGCGATCACGCATAAACCATCATTCTTTGCTATTGCTGTATTGTATAAATAAATAAATAATTGACTTTATAATATTACCATATATTGCAAAAATATATTGCAAAATATATTGCAAAATATATTGCCAATAATATATTGCCAATAATATATTGCCAATAATATATTGCTAGATATATTAGCAATAATATATTGCAAGATATGTTGATAGAATCCAAGAAACGCCAACTTTTCTTTTAGATATGGATTACGCGTAATAAAAAGATTTGCACGTGTTAAATTTCATTATAGAATTTCATAAGCATTAAGAAGAATACTCAAGTTTCCTTATTGTTCTAAACTGCAAGCGTTTATAATATTTTATGGTCTTTGCTTTTTATGTGCTAAGAGGCTTTTAGTGTATGACTTTGGTGTATCTAAGATACACCCATCTTACTGCATGTGTAAGTCGCGCAAGTCCAAAGTGCGCGACTTATCGGAATTGAATCTCCATTACACGCAACCGTGAGAATATATCCTAGAATTAGTACTACGTATCACACCCATACAAATTTTGTATTATAAACAAGTTGATCATCACCATCTCTCGTGACTTTTGACTGTTTTTAACTTTTCTGTGTTGGCATCGTGATAATCAAAACTCCGGACTTTAGTCTTTAGTTTTCTTCACATACTTTAAATAATTTACATACTTTAAATAATTTACATACTTTAAATAATTTACATAATTTAAATAATTTACATAATTTAAATAATTTACATCATTTACATCATTCACGTTATTTACGTAATTTACATTATTAACATCATTTACGTAATTTACATAATTTTACCATAATTTAGATAATTTAGATAATTCACATAAAATTAAATACCTACTTTATACGTATATCTCATATATCTTATTCATTAATTTAACAAGTTGCTTTTTATTAAGATAAATTTAGTAATCACGATTAAGTCTTTGATTTTATGCATAATTTTCATGCAAAATAAAAATTACATATTTAAATGCTTATTTCAAAATTTTTTTTTTGCTGTCTTGAATATTTTTCCGCGTTACGCAGTTTGTAATTATCAATAAGGATCGCGACCAATAAGGATCTCCAGGAGTTTGTAGTCAAAACTCCGAAAGTATACTTTACTACTATTATCATATATGTCATTGTTTATTTTTTTTTTAATTTTCTAATTAAGGAATTAACATCGTTACTTACGGACGTATGTACCACGTTTAAAGTTAAAAAAGAACTATGCATCCTTTTATTTGACTTTATTAAAAAACTTGTACTAGGCATTTAATGTATTCAATTATTCAAATAAAGTAATTACCAAAAAATTTTTTTTTTTTTGGCATCTAAGGTTCCAGTACTAATTGTACTAATTGACATTATTAATTGATTATACATTGACATTATTAATTGACTATACATTGACATTATTAATTGACTATACTCCGATAAAAATTATTCTCTTTATGATCAACAAATCGGTAAAAGCTTCCGAAATTACTCTTTTATGTATAGATTTTCTTTACTTGTCTACAATGACACTTATCTCTCCTTCTTTTGGTAAATACTTTGGAAATATTTGGTATTTATTACAATATTTAGTTCAAATTTTATGTTATCTAAATTCTAGATATACTGTATATTTTGTCATACATTATAAACACGCTAAATACACAATCGTAACACAGTAATTTCCCGCCAAATTACTGTCTTGATTTTTTACTTTCCTTTTAAAATTCATTCAATTATGTTATGTGCTTTTTAAGTTTGTTACGCTAATATTTATAATATTAAGTTTTCATTATTTGTATTTTTTTAGTATTTACATTTCTACGTACGTACGTACGTTTTTTCTTAAAATTCCCATTATATAATTCCTTTGGTTTTTTATTCCTTAGTCGCCTGATGTGCCACAACATATACACTATCTATATTTGGTATTTTAATAAAGATTTTTTATCGAAAAAAAAGATACGTAGTATAAATATTATTCCTTTAAACTCTGGATTTAAAACTCGGAATTCAAAACTCGGAACTCATTTAATATCATATATGTATATACATACATGCACTATATACACTGATACTTATGATCGTTTACGAAAAAATAACTCCATATTTTCCTTTTGATCAGTTAGAATTATTGTGCAAAAAAAAATCATTATCATTACATCTCTGGGAATGTAACAATCGTACAATTTCATTATGTAAATCATAAATAGATTTTTATTGTACTTGGGTACGAATTACCTTGGAATAATCTATTTATAATAATTAATCAAATAATTGGAAGTAGTTAGTTTTACTTCATACTATTCATACTATTCATCTTATGTATTCATACTATTCATCTTACGTATTCGTACTATTCATACTATTCATATTATTCGTATGTACTGTACGTCTTGAATGCTGTGAAACGGCTATACAAAAGTTACTAAATACTACAAATACGTACTTACGTACGTATATAACTGATTAGTATGTACGTATTTACGTGCGTGTGTGTGTGTGTGTATGCGTACGTGTCTTTAAAAAATTTATCACATCTAAATGCATGCTATCGTTAATGTTGGTCACTTTGTCATGTGAACCTGTAAACCAACAATCGTTACAGTATCAAAGTTGTACATCCAAAATGTTATTAGATAAAGTTTTATTAAAATTATGAAATGCATACATGAATAGATCTAGAACTTAATATATAGTGTTTTTTTTTAACAAAAAATAAAAAAATAATATTTATATAAAATTAAAAATAGAATTTGTTAATATATTGTTAATATATGTATACCAATACTTGCTTAAGTAACAAAAAAAAAAAATGAATAATGAAATTTAAGACTATGTATGTTATTTTATTAACATTAAATTATATTAAATTTTATACATGAAATTATACATTTTTATCATTTTCCGATTATCAAAATTAATAGTATCAATAAAAATATTTTTACAGAAATAATTGTTTTTTTTGCCATTGTAAGGAACAATATCATCTACGTTCATGGAAAAATACATACTAAATTTGAAAATATTAAGAATTCCGATGATTATCCAGATTATCAATACGTAGTTGATTGATTATATTTTTAAAATCGGATAATATAATGTTATAGGTTATTAACATTGTCATTTCTAACTGATTAAAAAAAAACTTTTTACGTATCTGATGATTTCATCATATAATGAATGAAAGATGGCATATGAAAATTTTTAGCCTCTTGCTTTAAAATAAAAGGAGTAAGCCCGGTTCTCTCTCTCCATATGACAGATCTGTCGGACTGGTCCGCTATAATAAATTTAGCAAATTTCCGCTACAGTATTACGTAGAATAATACTAATAATCTTGAATTGTTCTGGAGTATTACTCCGCTATAGCAATGGTTCTATTACAAAAAGCTCCGCTATAATGAAACGAATTTGTATACGTTCTTTAAGATAATAGTATTAATACCTTTAATAATTACTAAATTTAACATTAGTATACATACGTTTTACTTTAAAGGGCAAAACGCATATTTCATGGTTCTTCATGCACAGATGACATAATTTTTGCATAATTATTGACATGATACATGCGTAACTATGTACATGCTTAGTACTACCTTTTTAAGTTATAGTATGAATGATACGTACGGCTATGTACTGTACATATGTACTTACGTACTTATCATCTTTTAGCGTTAGTTGTTACAGTTTTGTAATTTTCAAAGTTATTGTTATCAATTAACTTAATCAATCAAGTAACTACTTTCGAATTAGCATACAAGTTAAAAATATTTAAGATTTCTTGTAACTTTCATTTCATTGGCTTGTTTCTATATTGATTATATTTGATGTCTTTTTAATGAAATTACTTCATTCAATGAATAACCATGATTCGAATTCGTATGTCGTAATTGGTTGTTTTGACTCTTAATAGATTCTATATGTAAATTCATTTATTTTTTAAACGATTTATCATATGGTCGATTGTGTACAATTACAATCGTCTAAATTTAGTTAAACCAATAGGTATTTTGTTGATCAGTATAGTATGGATGACTAGCACAATCCAAATTTTTTAAATCTGTACCAGACTTATCTGGAGTTATATAATTAGTTTTAGGGTTATGACTTATAACCGATTAGCCTGGTATGGTTTTTTTAAAGTCAGTTTGTACTATATTTTTCTGGTCATTCATGTCATACTGATTACAAGAGACATCACTTTATATCAATTGATTAATAATCAATTTGATTAATCGTACTATATTTGATCCTAATTATTTAACCTGATTTAACACAGAACCCATAAAATTTTATATAAATATTATATATTAATTATAATTATAAATTTAAAAAAATTCCAATAAATATTCCTCAATTCTAAATGCGGGTACCCGAATTGGAATTTTTAACATTCTGTCGTCAGGCAATTAGATAATAATCATATCACATACCCAATTGCTTGACAGCGGAATGTTAAACATCCCCCGCGGTTCCAATTCGGGTACCCGTTTGCGGAACACTACTTTTAATACTCCGAACCTTATAAGGTCCTTATAAAACGAACCTCTACAAAAATCATAAAAGATACATGAGTTGAAATTATTGTGTTTACATATGTATACGTAATACAGAATATATGTATAAACAATATCGATATTATCTAACTTATTTATACATAAAGATATAAATCCGGGGATTAGCCAGTGATCAACTGCCAATCGGAGTTATTGAATTTTTTTTAATCATTCTTATAGTGGTAAGTTACAAAAATGCAGTACAATACGTACGTATACCGTTACATTGCGATTGTAAACGGAATATAAAATCTTTTAAATCTCCGATTGGTAGGAAAATTGGTAATTACTAGTAATTACTCATTTTTTTACGTGGTACTTAGCTATGCATAAAAAAAATCTACAGTCTCATGATAATTTTGTGCTAAATTGCTTTGGTCAAACAGATCATCATTGCTTTTAACCTTAGAATTGGCTTGTAATGTTCGGGCAACCTTAATTACATATCAAATTTTATAAAAACTTGTTAATTCTATGTTTATATTACAAGAATTATAATTATAAAATTTTAGTAAGAAAAAAATTCTATATAATATTTACAATTTTTAATTTAATTCATATTATAAAATTAAATTAATCGTAGTTAATTTGTATATAAGTTAAAAAAACTGGTTTACATATAGTATATTATATACAAATTAAAAAAGAAATATATAAATTTTTTTCAAATAAAAGCTTTCTTAACTCTAAACTTAAATATTTTAATAACTATTTAACTAAATTTGATTTTTTATTTTAAATTTATACAATTCTAAAATTAAAATAAAAAAATCAAATTTAGTTAAATAATTGTTGATAATTTAATTTAAAAGTAATATATTTGTAACTATATCTCTATACGTATTACATAAAAGCTAAGTAATTTTAAAAATTAAATATAATTTAACATAATTAAAAAAAATTAAACCGAATATTTATTTTATTAAAAATTATCAAAAATTAATTATAATTTATAACTTAAAATTGTATATATAAAACTATTCTTAAATTTTAATAAAAAAATTTTTTACTTGTATATTATTATTTTTTTAAATAGTAAAATCTGATTTTAGTTTTTTTTATTAATAACATTTGTAATTTTTATAATTTAATATTAAAATATTTTTATATACTATATAATATTGAGTTATCTAAAAACTTTTATTTTGATTTTTTTTTAAGGTGACCTTTCTGGTCTTTTGACTTTTATTAATGACTTTTTTGATAATATAATTATATAAACTATACAAAAAAAGTGTACAATTGATTATATATATAAGTTTTCTATTACAATTAATTATATATATAAGTTTTCTATATTACTTATTTAAGTAGTCTGCCTAAAAATTCTCTATCAATTGCTGTATCAAACACTTCTGCTTAGGTGTTTTATTTTAAACTTCCTAAACCAACATCTGTGTTAACATTACTAAGTCAAGCCTAAGTTATTATCTTAATCTTAGAACTATTTTATTTTCAAAATAACTCTTTTAGAGTCTTTTGTATTTATTTTTATAGTTAATTTAAATATTATTATAGCAGAATTAATACTTGTATTTAGAATTATATTATTTAATTACTATGCTCTTGTAGAGTTCACTTAAATTCTAGCATCTACTTTACAATATATCTTTAGTACTTTAGTATACTTTTGTTTGTTTTCCAAATTCTAATTCAGATAGTTTATATAGAATTATAATTAATCTATTATATATCAGATCAATCCAATATCCTTTTTCTTAAGTTCATTTTGATGACCTAGTTAATAGTACCTTTAAGACTCCTAATCTGAAGGTTCTTACTTATCTAAGCACTTTGATATTAGTATCTGTTTCTTCAGACTAATCTTTATAGTAGCATTATCAAAAATCTATGCTATTTTTTTATTTGGATCTTTTTAAATAAACTTTTTGTTTTTCAATTTCAACAGATTTATATGATCATAAAAACTTATTTAAAGTTTGCTCCATCTAATACTGATTTGTATTTCTTTATGTAATTAGTTACACAAATGCTTTATAACCTGCTAGTCATGCTAATGCACTTGGCATTATAGATAACTTAACCCAATTATTAAAAACAGTTATCATAATACAAGTATTACATAGATGATTATTCAAATTTTCACTATTAATAAAATTTAAACATTCAACCTACTACTTATAAGATTAACAACTTATTTATTTTACTAAGTTATTACATTTTTTTCTAAAACTTTTAATTAAAACTAAATTTGTTATATAATTTATTATTTATTTTTAATTTAAATTTTATTATAAAAAGATATTAAAACTTAGTTGAATTTTAGTTTTATATATAATTTTAGAAATATATTATATTTATAACACAATTTTAATTATATTGTTTATATGATATTATTATTTTTACTTTTACAATATTTTAAACATGTTTGTTGTTTAGCTTTATTGTTAATTTTTTTGTAAATTATTTATAAATAATTATATTTATAGTTTTTGTAAATATTGTATAATATGTTTTTTGAATTTATATTATATTATTAATATTATATATATTTTGATATACTATATATCTTAATTATTATTTTTAAAAAGATGTAGTGACTTAGTGAAGTGAACAAATTGTCAACCTCTAAGTGACAGGTCTAAAGTTCAAATCTCAGTAATAGTAAAAATTTGCAATTCTTTCTATATTATAGTTAACTGTTTTTATAATTAGTTGAAATTAGATATCTGTTAATTGTATCATATTAGCATCTAAACATTTGTACAGCTTTGTACAAAAAAATACAAACTAATACTAGATAGTATGAACCTATAATAAGTTTTTAGACTATATAAATTATAAAAACTAGGTAGAAAGATAAAAGTCTACTTGAAAGACCTAAATAGAGAGATAATCTAAACTTTTGATAGTATTACTGTAAAGACTAAACCTATAAAATAGTATTAAAACTCATAAAGTTAGACAAAAAGCCAGTTTTTGGAAAGAAGCTAAATAGAACCAGCCAAACTGCTAAAATTTGTTTTAAAAGAAAAGGTTACATATTAGAGAATATGTAAACCAAAAGTATGATTACAATTTACTTTTCTATACTATCTGATCTGAGAGCTTAAAAAAATTTGAATTGAATATCAAAATAATAGAAATATGTTATAAAGTCAGTATTAGAGTTAAGATGAACTCTATAAGAATATAGCAAATTTTTTTTTATCTTTATCTCTCTTCACTATTCTAAAGATTCTTAAATATCTTTAAGACCTGTCATGTCTCTTAAGATCAGAGTTATCATTTTTCAAAGATCATCAGATGGCATATAGCCTTTATATATTACTGAACTATAAGATAACTCATGCTCCATTAAGTCTATCATATAATGTTTTAGGTTTCTGGTTTTAAGATATAGGACCTACTATCTCTTTTGATCTGCAGTTCTTGAACTTAATAGAAATTAAAACTGTCTAAAATTTTTCTTAATTGTTTAATCATTTAATTGTTTAACTATCTAATTTGGCTAGCATTAAAATAATTCTAGCTCACAACCAACATAATTCTGCTCAGAACTATGGAGCAATTTTTAAATAGTTAAATGGTTCCAATTCCTAGAACTTAATATGACCTATCAGTCAGATTGTTTGTAAATTTTAATATTTTTAATTCTACATATTCTTAAATTAAGCTCTCTTAATATTAACATCATTTGTTAATAGATTATGTCTTATCTGATTGTTCTTGACCCTGTGGCTATGCTGGTCACTGCATTCTTTTTTGTATAAATCTTTTTCTTGCTTTTTAAATAGAAATCCTCTGCAGATCTTTTTTAATTATAATCCTGACAGAGTTTTTGTCATTCTCTAAACCTGAACTTGTGGTTTTGCAATTGAGACTCAGAAGTACTAACCACTATACTATCAATTTATGATAATATAAGCATAGCAATTTAATAATACATCTTAATTGCAAGTATTGGTCTTGACTATAGCAATACTAAGTTAGCTATAAGAATAGAATACAAATGATTCTGAAAAGTTTAGTACAAGGTTAAAGTTTCTTATATAAATAAACTACTTTAAAGACTTAGTGACCATGGTATATTTTTACTATTATTAGTCAGAATCTTTAGTAAACAGAAGTAAATAAATGGATATAGGAACTAGAGTGTTTAAATAGAGAATTTACAAGCAGGTTTCAGGTATAACAGCTAGTATAGAACTTTTGGGCAGACTATTTAAATTAGATACTTTTTTCATGATTGTTTCTTGAAATTATAATGCAACTATTAGCCAAATATATTATTAATAAAATCCTAAGTCACAAGTATTTCATCTTAATATTTAAAAAAAAAAAATGTTGTTTTTAAATAAATATTTAAAAAAAAATTGTTGTTTTTAAATAAATATTTTAAATAAGTTTTAAAAATAATAATAATTGTAAGATATAATCTAGAATTTTTAAAATTTTAAAACATTATTAAAATATATATAATGTTTGTTTGTTGAATAATAGAATATGATCTAAAATTTTTAAATTTTAAAATATTATTTAAATATTATTAAGATAAGTATAATGTTAAATATGACAGCTTAGTAAAGTAAATAAGTTATTAATTCTTTAAATTATAGGTTGTAAGTTTAAAACCCACTAATAATAAAAATTTAAACAATTATTTATATAATACTTGTATTATAGCAATGGCATTCTATTGATCAGTTAAAATAAAATATCTGTAACTATGTTTGCACTAGCATAACTAACAGATTATATAGTATTTGTGTAATCTTGATTATATAAAAAAATGCAAACTGGTACTAGGTAATACAAATTCAAAATAAGTTCTTGTAATAGTATAAATTTGTAAAACTGAAAAAAACTAGAACCTATTTAAAAAAACATAAATAAAAAGATAATAAGAATTTTTGACAGTATTACTATAAAAACTAAACTTAGAAAATAAACATTAATATAGAGAAATTAAACAAGCAAAAACTTTTAGATAAGAGAATTACTAACTAGACTGCTAAAAGTTTTAAACTAAAGGAAAAAAATATCAAACTAGACTTAATATACCAAAAACAGATTACAGCTTTATTAAGCTATCTGAATTAGAATTTTTGAACTAAAAAAAACATCAAGCTAAACACAATATATTAAGAACAGATTATAGTTTTATTAAACTATTTAAATTAAATATTTGAAGACAAAAGCAAAATATACAAAAGTACTAAAGATATGCTATAAAGTAGATACTAGGATCTGATTAAATTTTGAAAAAATATAATTTTGCTAATAGTCTATAGAGTAAGTAGATTAGTTAACAAATAGGCATCTTGAGTCAATAAAATTTGTATATATAGCTAGTTGTATACTTATCTTGTACAAGTTACAATATATAATTAAAAACACAATAGAGTCAATAGCTACCAATAAATATTGGCCTTAGTAAAAGCAAAAAAAATTTATTATTATTATTTTATTATTATAAATATATTATTATTTATTAGTAATAATTATTTTTATTATTATATTATTATTATATATTTAGTCTTTTAATTACTTAGTTGCTTAGTTATTTAATTGCTTAGTTGCTTAGTCATTTAGTTACTTAGTTGCTTAATTACTTAGTTATTTAGTTATTTAAATGCTTAGTTATTTAGTTACTTAGTTACTTAGTTAATTAAAAAAACTAATTACTTAGTTACTTAGTTATCTAGTTGCTTAGTTACTTAGCTACTTAGCTTACAGATATATAAAATCTGCTAAATTTTTTAAATTAGATTAAGTAATAAACATTTTTTTCTTCTCTAATCTTATAAACACATTTTAAATTCTTTAAAAACAGAAACTCAAGAATAACTTTTTTTGTAATAATATTAATAAATAACTTTTAACTATAAACTTTATTAATATTTTTTCTTTAAAGTAATTTCTACAAACAAAGTTTATTTTATATATAGTTTTTAGTAATGCATTAAGAATAGAAATATTAAAAGTATAATTAAGTAAATCTTTAATAATATTGTAAAGAAGATTTGAAGATAGGTAAGTAGTTCAATAAAGTAGAATACTATTTTAATTGCATTGATGTCAGTTAGGTACTTTAATATGCTCTTGCTTTTTTAGTTTTCAAAATTGAATTTCTTCTAAAAGTTTTATGTTTCTTTCTAGATTGATGAGTAGCATTAGCTTTGTTTTAAGCTTGTTGATTTTTGCATTAGATGCTTTTTTGTATTTATAAAATAGATCCAGAATTGTTGTTTAATCTGTAAGTGAGCTAATGCCAACTGTTAAATTATTTGCATATAATGCATATTTGAAAAACTAATTGCTAATTTTAATTTCTATTATTTTGTTATTTATCAAGTTTAGTAGCAAGAACATATAGCAGAGATAAAAAAAAATCTTCTTGTCTAATTTCTTTTTTTATTTTAAAAAAATTTGCAATGCTTTCTAAGTTCAAGATGTAGGCTTTTTAATAGATAAATATGTTTTTTATTAGATTTTTGAACTTTTTATTGAAGCTTATATTTTTTAGTATTATTTGTAAAAATTCATAACTTATTTTGTTAAAAACTTTTTGTTGGTTTACAAAAAGTATCTAATGTTTCTTGAGCTTATTATTTTGGCTTCTTAAAATTATAAAAATGTCTATTGCTAAGTCTGTAATTAATCTTTTTATAATGAAGTTTTGTTAATATTGGGGTACTATTGCTTTACAAATTCTATTTAGTCTAATTGCTATAATTTTTATGAAAGTTTTTGTATTATACAATTCACTAAAGATGTAAGTTTCTAATTATTTATATTATGCAGCTCTTCTGATTTCTTTGGCATTAGTATAATTAGGTTTTTTACTATAATAAAGACATTGTTTCTATGTTTAAAACCTAATTAAAAATCAGTTCTAGTACTAGTATAATCTGTTCTTTTATAAGTTTATAAAACTCATAAGTAAGTTTATTTAGTTCTAAAGATTTGTTGTTTAGTAGTAATCTAATAACTGTGCTAAGATTTCTTTTTAAAAAATATGTTTAGTTAGCTTGTTGTTCATATGATCTGAGACTTGTAAAAGCTTTTTAGTAATTTGTCTTGCTATTTTATTATTAATATTTTCTTTTTTATAAATCATAATATATTATTTCTTAATATAATTAAGAATTTTTTTGTTATTGTATTTCTTTGAATTGAAGATATCTCTATTTTTAAAGCATAAATAGAAATATTTAGTAGATTTTTTTTCTAACTCTATTTAGTTTGTTTTTAATCAGCATTATCATCTGTTTGCCAACTTCTTTAGTTCTGTTTAAATTTGTAAGTTTAGTATATTTAGTATTAAGAAAATGTGTATTTAATTAGAAGCCTTCACTAATGTTTCTTTACTTGACTAATTTTTTTATTTAGTTTTTTTATTTTGTCTTCTAGAGTCTTGAGTTTTTTGAAAACTTTTATAATTAATTTAATATAAATCTTATATATTTTAGTTTGTCACAAAGATAGCATCTTTAATTTTTTTTAAAACTTCTTTCTTTAGTAAGATATTTTTAAAAAAGATTGAATTAAACTTTCAAATAGTAGAATGTTTAGGTTTCTGTTTTAAGCTTAAAGTACATTTAACTAAGAAATAGTTTAAGTTTTTAAATCTTTTGATTTGAGAATAGAGTACAATGTAGATCATTTTTATATATAATTAGTTGCAAAAAAAATATATATTTTTTTTTTTAAATATTAAGATGAATACTTGCAATCCAGAATTTTTTTTTTTTTTTTTTTTTTTAAACTTAAGCAGTCACGCTAGTACTTTATTAAGATTCTTGAAATTACTTTTGCAATTACATAGATTTACCTAACAACTAAGTCTAGCATCACCCGGCCACCCAAAGGGTACCTAAGTGCAACCTGCTGCACTACTTCAAGCAGAAGTAGGCTACTTGTCTGACTACTTAAAGTTCATAATGGAAAGGTTTTTTCCCTTCCACGACAAGTTCCAACATTGTTTTCCTAGTTTCTTCATTGATTCTGTTCTTTTTCTCTTTTACTAGTTTTCTTTCTTCTTCGATCCTTTGCTGACTTGCCTTTTCTTTCTTTTTTGAATCCTTTCTCTTAACTTCTCTTTTCTTCATTTTGGTTATTATGTCTTCTTTCTTCTCCTATTCATTAATCTTTTCACACCGTATTCTCCAAACCTGTTCATAAAATGTGTCTCATGCTGTCTTTGCTACTCTTTCTATAAACTGTTTTCTTGCTTTGATATTTAGAAGCTGTGTTAATCTTTTTTGCATTTTTTCTGAAATTAGGCCTTTGATTAAAGCTTTTCTCATCTCTATTTCCTCTGCTTCACTTTTTCTGAAGAGTGCTATATATAGTATATATAGCAAGATGCAAGTTTTTTTCTCTTCTTTCAACCCTTTTCAGGCTGTTGCAATGGTCACTTTTTGGATTCATTTCCAGAGATTTGCTTGTTCTTTGCATAATGCTAAGTATAACTATGTTTCTTTAACTTTATCTTGACATACTTGACATTCTGTTATTGTGTATATATCTGGTCATCTTCTGTTAA
>CAJVQA010001938.1:0-23571 GCA_910591915.1 Cetraspora pellucida
GTTATTTAAGCTTAAAGTTTCAAAAAAATTTACTTAGAAAAAATTTGGTGCGTTTCTATTGACTCACCCCCATATATTGGAATTGGACTGGTCAAATCCCAATTGTTCAATAATCCAATAAAATTTTATTGATCATTGTTCACTGGATATACGAGGAAAATCAGGATTCGGGATTTTAAGTTTTTATTTATTATTTACCGGACTCAGCCTCTAACCGACATATACTATATGTTGATCGAAAAGTTCTGATTTAAGGCTGAGTCCAATAAATAACAAAGAATAAACTTGAAAGCCAATTTTCCCATGACTTCACCATAAAACGGGTTCCGTTATTTTCGGAGCGCTACACAAATATCGATATTATTGGGTGTGACAAATAGATATTATTGGGTGTGTCAGATAGATATCTACTAACCTTACAGAAAGTTCTTTTTCTTTCTACTTTTATTCTCCTCCGAAAGGCAAAGCTATATCTAAGCTATATTATTTTTATTTATTGCTTTTAAAAAACAATTAAATCATTGACTAGGTAGAGTT
The DNA here is from genome assembly GCA_910591915.1 of Cetraspora pellucida. Classification (NCBI taxonomy): domain Eukaryota; kingdom Fungi; phylum Glomeromycota; class Glomeromycetes; order Diversisporales; family Gigasporaceae; genus Cetraspora; species Cetraspora pellucida. The sequence goes on from CAJVQA010001938.1 coordinate 538, forward strand.
ATTAGATAGATTACTATGACTGGACCGTCGAAACCCGAATTATTTTTGGCAGTAATACGCCATCCGTTACATAACTTTGTTTTTAGCACATTACGTAAAAACTCGACAGTTCGGAAATAATTGACGGATAAATTTTGGGAATGGTTGACAAAATTAGAAGTGCAGATATATGACGTAAGACATAGCCTAATATATCTAGTGATTCTTATGAATCGAAGCGGTAGTTGGTTAGCAATTCGGATACAATGAACGTTAATGTTACACATGTTAAAACTGGTGAGGGATTATATCCATCACAATTGAATCCAACATAAATAATTTAATTTGTGATTGATCACAGGCGAGAAGGATTCATTTTGGATCGGGCACTGTCTCTGCTATTGATACAATGTGAGATTCATATTTTTTTACTCCCAGCATTTGATCAGAAAGATAAAAATTGGAACATTCAGTAAAATTAGGAATTAGAAATCTTCAATTGGTTCTAACAGTTCATGAGTTCTTCCATAAGTGCCCCTCCATTAATGCACATTTACGCAATTTTTACTTCCCTAAGCGCACATTGTTTGACCAAAATTTAAAAATTCCGCAATAATATATTGCAGTTAGAATACTCATCATAATTGGATTCTCCATAAGTGCACACCTCTAAATGTATAAACAGACTGACGATTCTGAAAAAAAAAAAATTTACTACATATTTTCTTGGGATCTTATCACACTTTTAATGTAAAACGTGAATTCATTACATTATAAAGATTTCTCTCTAGAAGATGATGTCGACTATACATATTCTGTAAATAAATAAATATATTTATAATTCAAATAAATACGTATATATTAATTCATTGGTTTATATTTTTACATATTTTTAGATTAAAATGGCTTAAAATATAAATTTCCAAATCTAAATTTAAAATGAGGGTGCCAACCCTATTACTGGTTTATGAGGTACTAAATTGAGATCAAGTTTTAATTTTATGAATACATACCGATACCGATACCCTATTAATCGCGTATATAGCGATATAGTTTCTTGGCACTTTGTATTTGAGCTTATCGCTTAGTGCAATGCATGCATAACTTAAATCTAGTGAATATTTCGCGTAACTTGTAGAATGTTCGAAACTTTAATTGTCTAAATAGCCTAAAAAAACTTCAATCCATTATAATCGGGTTTAAACCAGTAAAATAAACAGCAGATTTCGCTTTAAAGTTTTTAAGATATTATAGAGATGCGATAAATTTAAAAGGGGACATTAAAATTTTACGTTTTTATTTTTTGGGTTAAGTTTCTGCCAAGAAGAGGATTCAAAAGAAATTGCGTTTTATTTGTGTTTGGTGTTTAATCCAAATAATAATAATAATAACAATAATAATAATAATAATAATAATAATAATAATAATAATAATAGTAGTAATAATAATAAATAGTAAATAAGTAAATCGTTATTACGTATCGAAATTCATGTTCCAGTAGCTAATATGTTTTAATACAAAGTAAGTTTCATTTTAATTTAATGAAACCAATCAATTTCATCATTGAATGACTCATAATAAGTATTACACTTCATTCAATGAAATTTTTTCCACATAATGTTTATGCAATTCATGGATTCATGATGTTCGTGACAAACAAAGTATTGAAATGTTTGTAGTAATTGTTGTCATTGAGATAAAGACACTCGTAGTCATTGAAATTATTAATTTTTTTTAAAAAAATTTATTATAGATTAAAAAATTATATATTTTATCATTTATATCATTCAAAATTTGTTGTAACATTAAGAAAAAAGCCGATATGAATAATAATTACAAATTATTTAATAATTGGTGGGAAACAAACAAACACATGATGAGTAAAGATTGTAAAGAAACGTGACGATAAAAATTAAGACTTGTCAAGAAGTTCCTAAAATCAAAGTCCGTAAAAAAAAAAAAAAAAAAAAACTCTATAGTTTACTTTTATAATATACAAAATATAGTATTATCTATGTATATACATTTTTATTATCAATAATTGTCATTTAATTCTTTTTATCCATTTTTTTTTTACCGTCTTTCAACTTTTTCATAAGAGCAACAGCATGCTCATTCGTATGATCAATTCTCAATATATGATCTATGTCAATTAATGCTTTATCTGTCTTTTCCAATACTTCATAAATTAGACTTCGTTCACATAATGTAGGTAAATGATCTGGTTCTCTAAACAAGACCCTATTGAAATCTGCCAAAGCTTCCTCATATCTTCCCAAAGTACTATATACAGCTCCTCGATTGTATAATGCTATTGTAGAATGTTCAAGATGAAATGCTTTATCCCTATAAACGTTAAAAATAATTAAAAAAGAAATTAGAATCAATTTATTATAAATGTAATATAATAATCAATATTAAACAATAAAATTTTTCAATGATAAAACGAACCTTATGTTCTCGATAGCTCTATCTAAATCTAATAAAGCTTTAGTATATGATTTTAAAGTTCGGTAAATTGCTCCTCTTAATGCCAATGGATAACCCCAATCCGGTAATATTTCTAATACGTTATTGAGATCTTGTAATGAATCATCATATTTTCCCAAAGTTGATAATACTTCCCCTCGATAAGTTAAAGCCCAAACATTCGTTGGATCAAGTTCTATAGCAGCGTTTAAATCTATTAACGCTTCACCACGTTTTCCAATCGCATTATATAATGCACCACGTGTTTCTAATGCAAATACATGATCTGGATCAATAGTTAAGGCGGCGTTTAAATCAATTAATGCTTCATTATGACGTTGTAACATATAGTATACACTTCCACGATTAGCCAATGCAGAACCGCTATTAGGATTAAGAAATATAGCTTTATCTAAATCTTCTAAAGCTTCTTCGTAACGTCTAAAAGTTCTATTTACAGCGCCACGACTTTCTCTTGCCATTTGATTATCAGGTTCTTGATTAATAGCTTTATCTAAATCATGTAAAGCTTTTAATCCTTCATGTTGCATTCTATAGACTTCACCACGTCTAGTTAATGAATAAACATCAGTTGGATCAATTGATAAAACTCTAGTAAAATCTTCTTCAGCCCTTTCAAAATCTTGAATTAATCTATAAGCATCACCACGAAATTTAAGAGCATCCAAATCATTAGGTTTAAGAGTTAAAAATGAACTAAAATCAACTATAGCATCATCATAATATTGAAGTTTTTGATAAAGTTCACCACGAAATTTAATTAAACATAATTCATTAGAATTTAATTGTAAAGCAATGTTCATATGAGCTAAAGCATCTTCATATTCACCCATAGAATATAAAATTTCCGAAATAGTTTTATGGGCAATAAAATTTCTTGGATTAAGTTGAAGAAGTTTTTCAAAATCAGCCAAAGAATCCTCATCTCTACCAAGGGATCTATAAATATAACCACGACGTTCAAGTGCCGAAACATTTTCACCATGCATTATAGCATCATTTAAATCTAATAAAGCCAAATCATTACGTCCAAGAGAATAATAAACTTCACCACGAGTTGCCAAAATTGAATCAATATTAGAATCTTCAATTTCCAAAGCTTTATTTAAATCTAATAAAGCAGCACCAAAGAAACCAATAGAACAATAAACTTTAGCACGTCTACCAAGAGTATAAGAATTTGTAGGTTCTAAATCTAAAGCCAAATTTAAATCCATTATAGCATCATTATAATGACTTATTGAATAATAAACTTCAGCTCTAGCTCTTAAAGCGTAAACATTTTTTGGTTGTAATTTTAAAGATTTATTGAAATCTATTAAAGATTCTTTATAAGAACCCAAAAGTCTATAAATTTCACCACGTAAAGTATAAGCACGAGGATTTTTTGGTTTTTTTGAAATAGCAAAATTCAAATCGGAAAGAGCTCTATCCCAATCTTCCACTTGATAAGAAGCATAAGCTCTATCACATCTAATAGAATAACTATTAGGATATTTCATTAAAATTTGTGAGTATAAATTGATAGCATCATTATATCTTGATAATTCTAAAGCTTGAATAGCATTAGAAAGTAAAGGATGTTGTTTCTTTGGTTTTTTGAAAATGGAAGAAAGTCTTTTTTTACATTTTTGATTTGGAAGTTTTGCCAAAGTATTATCCTCAGATTTATTTAATGGATATCTTCCAACAGAATTTTCTTTTTGTGAATCGGAAGAATCGACAGTATGAGATCTTAAATAACCATCAAAAGATGTACTAAAAGAATTAATAGTACTACTTGAAATGTCACCTAAATTACCGAATCTTTGAGGATTTTCAGGAATGATTGGCATAATTGAAGAAGAAGTTGTGATTGGTGATGGAGTTGTAATTGATGATGAAGGTGTAATTGAGGATGGAGATGAAGTTGCGATTGGTGAAGAAGTAATTGATGAAGAAGATATAATTGGTGAAGAAGATATAATTGGTGAAGAAGATATAATTGGTGAAGAAGATATAATTGGCGGCGAAGATATAATTGGTGGCGAAGATATAATTGGTGAAGTAGAAGTTTGGTAAACTCTGAGAGAGTTATGGAGATTATGGGAAAGAGTTTTTTGATTCTTTGAATCGCGCCGAGATTTTGTCAGCTTTGAAAAAAATGAATTGTGACTAAATCTTTTATTTTTTGAACCATATTCCTGAGCATGTGAAGTCTCTTTAATATGAAATTCAGGAATCGTCAAGTGTAAAGAATCACTATTTCGTGAATAACTTTCTGATACAAATGAACCACTATCAGAGGTATCAAAGCCGTGAAGTGCATTTTGATAAAAATGAACTTGGATATTTGAAACATTTGTACTATTTGGTCTATGATTTAAAATGTTATTTGAAATTTCAGTATCTATCATACGAAACTCATTCATGCCTTTAGCACGAACGATAGGATTATCTGTCGAAAATACGCTGTTATTATTTATTGTCATATTTCGTGAGTAGAATTAAATGAAGAAGGTTTTTTTATGCTAAAGATGGTAATGTGGGCGAGAAATTGTACGTATTTAAATCAAAAAAACGAGTTATTTATGCATGCTTTTAATAAGTTATTCCATTTAAATGAAAGTATATAAATAAAAATAAAAAAAATGTCGGAAAAAAAAAACCCGCATATATTTCATTGTTAGGCTTTTTTCAAATACTCTAGCATATACATATAAAGAAAATGAAAATACGAATAAGTTGAGTAACTACTACTTATAAATAACGATAGTGTAAATAGCATGCATTACATAGCATAACATTATTTTTGCACGTGATTAATTACTAAAAATTATGGCACACCTCGTGCTGTTAAAAGTCCGTCCAAACAGGGACTTTGATCTTGAGTGTATATCATGTATGGATCAGCAAAATTAGCCAATCAAATGACTAATTCCGGAACAAAAGATATGTAGACCCTACATTCGGATTTTGTCTGAAGTCGGTCATAAAAAGTCCCTGTCTAGTCAACTCAAGGACCGAGTCCGAAAAGCTTTTTCACAGTCCTAGGCACACCCTGTGTTCGAATGGTATACTGATACTCCTGAACAATATACCTATAAATGAAATTTGACTACCATAATGAGATAATGATTCTCATTGTGATAGCGATATGGAATAAAATACCGCCGTACATACGTATATATACATAAAATATACTGTACAAAGGAAATTTGCTTGTTTACACAGACTTCATAAGAGTCCAAAACAGGTTATTAGAAGCAATTACCGGTAATTTACGTAAAATGTCACTTGTGTTCTTTTCACAATATTGATGACTAATGTAAATTTCTAATAATATCAGTAATAATATCAGATATGTAAATCTTTATCATTTTAGTTATTAGTCTGCAAAATTACGTGCCATCTAGTCACTGACAAATATTACGTGTTTTAAATTTTTATCAGTGGAGAACATCAGAGCCACCTACGTACATACTGTAGTGATAGGTGTGTACGTAGGTATGTATGCAAGTACGTACTGTCTATCTATTTACCTGCTATTTACTTTACCCATTTACTTTGTGATCGATGTATTCATTTTTTTTCACATCTTTTTTAATACCTAATGAACCTAATGGAATATTAAAAGATGCAGATCACTATTTTTGAATTTCCGGAGTTTTCATGACCCGCTCTAATCGGATCTTTAATTTTCCCCACATGAGTATATGAGTATATGGAAATTTCTAGCTAAAACCAGCTGTAAAGAAACTTCTTTTTGAAAACAGCTGTAAAGAAATACTGAATGGGAAATATTTACGGATAAATTTAAACCGACCAAAACCTGATTAATAATGTTTTCAAAATTACTACGTAACAGAAATACTGCATCGGTACGTAATCGTGATTACTATCCAAGCCTTACGAGGCTTTCTGGAACGTTATCTATGGCAACAAGTGTAACGGTGAGATCTGACATATTTGTGAATTTGGGTTAAAGTTTAGGCTAAATTACTCTAATTTTGGTTCAAAAAAATTCGGACAACTACGTAGTTATCTTATCACCTGCACTCGCATTGTTTATTTTAATGCAACAAAAATAACCAACTTAATATGGTTTAGTTTATCTTCATTAATATTTTATTAAAAGATTAAATAATAATCAATACATATTAATTTACAAACCTGTTTTATTAGACAAAATATAAAAAAAAAATCTTTAACGCATATGGTGATGCATTAAAGCATTGTACGTACATATATGCACATATATAAATTGAAAATCGTGTACGTAACAAATGTAAAATGTCACAAGGCTTTACCGCTTCTCCAAATATGGGTATTACAGTAATGTCTTGATTCATTTTTGATACAGAATACAGTAATATGATGACAGACTTGTGAAATTGGTCCTTTATTTAATACCCTGAATTCAGAATATCTGACACTATATTTAGGGTTTAAATAACTGATCATTCATACCCTTTCTATAGGCTACTGCTACAGTTGCGTACATTTTATATGTACGTACATAATTATTTTGTTTGGCGCGTAACTATTAATTCTCTGAATTTTTAAGTTGCTTAAAATTAATTGTTTTAATAGTTCAATATTTTGGGGGTTAAATAGACATATGCTGCAGTGTCAATTTAAATCATATGAGTGGCGATTATACAGCATAATTTGGGGGTTGCTGAAAGGGGTGACGCCAACTTTAAACTACGTGCGTAAATACGTACAAACATACTATTCTCTAGTGGGTTGAACTGCTATTGATTAATAATCACTAAAGAACAACCTAACTCCTCTGGTATAATTTCTAAGAACATTTACGTAATCGCTACTCAGCATTAAAACCAGATTAAAGTTTATTATACATATACTTTATAACAACAATTGATATAAAGATTTTCACGTCATAGTATATATTAACCCAAGTTAATTTTTAAATTCTTATAACTTGATCAGGTCAGGCTAGGTTTTTCAAGCTTAAATTTTTAGGTACATTTATTATCCGTGTAGTTTTTTCCTAACAAAATATAGTTTTATTACATCTCCTCTAACTTTTACCAATAAAATTGCAGAATTCAATGTGTTTTATACATTTTTTTTTTTTACTTTGATACTGTAGAATATCAGAGTAAATAATGCTAAACTTTGCGCATAAATTTATATACAAAAAGTTTACTTAAAGTATAAAAAGTTTGCTAAACAAAAATTTATATTTTATTAAAACTTGTCAACTTTTATCACTTTAATACTACGTGCAATTGGTTTTTTTTGGTATTAAGGTGACCTTTTTAGCCACCTATTTTTAGTTACAATATTTACTTAATTACTATATAATAAGAACTTTTATTTTTGTAAGTGAGCTTACATAGTATATATAAAAAAAATGCATATTAGTTATATATACAACTTTTAATTGCTATTTAAGTAATTTATTTATTTATTTATTTTTTTAATGTTAAGCAAGTAATTGCAATCCAGAAGTTTATTGATAATCAGTCAGCATATAACTATTGTGTATAACAGCTACAGAGGCAATTATGGAAAGAGTATACAACTAGTCACTTATACAACTTTAGTTATTGTCTATTTTAAGTAGTTTGTCTGAAGGTTTTATATTAGTTGATATACCTAGAACCCACTTGTGGGTTTTTTATTTAAACATTCTAGTTTTTATATTCTTCCTTATCCTATTAACTGCAGAATTTTTGCAAATATATTATGGTCACTAAGTTATGTTTAACTTTATACTAAGCTCATTAGAGCCTTCTATATCTCATACTTATAGCTGATTCAGTACTATTCTGATTTAGATCATTACTTGCAATCAGAGTTAACTATTAAATCATTATATTTTTGTAAAGTTCACTAGAATTCTGATACCTTCTTTTTCTACTTCTGAACCTACAAGACTTACAAGATTTTACAAACTACTAATCCAAATAGTCCAGTATGGTATTCTAAAATTCTTTTCCTTTGGCAATTCCTGATAACCTGATTGGTATATGCTTTTTTAAACATGTTATTATTTGATCTATTCTAGTTATTCTAATAATTCTTTTTTGAGATTTTTCAATAGTTCAATAGTACCATCAAAAGTTCATACTACCTCTTTAGTTGAAATTTCCAAATAGGTTTCTGTGTTTTAGTTTTTTAATATTATATGCCTAGTAGTCTTATCGTAGATTTGCACTAGAGTCTTATGCAATGTCAATTATTAACATTTCTTTATATATGTATAATGTTATACTTCGCATAGATATTCTGAGTTTTCATTTAAGATAGTGTCTCTAAGATTACAGATCATCTCTTTTGTCTAACCAATCAACAAAACACAGTTATCATAACATAGGTATAATTTTTAAATTTTACTGTCTATGGGATTTGAACACTAGAACTGCCACTTGGGAGTTGATAATCTGTTTACTTCACTAGGTCATCACATTCTAAATAGTCTACTTTTATTAAGTTATATATATATTAGTAATTATATTTATAATTTAACTATTTATAACTCATTTTATACTCTAAATCTTGAAAACTTTTCTTTAAAATTACCTACTTATTGCAGTATTTATAAAATTTGTTATATATATATTATACATTATAGATTACACAAAACTGGTTTCAAAAATGAAACAAAATCTTTATCCAAATTAATTAACAAGTTACTTGGTTATACATTAACTATAATCAAAAAATCTTAAATTTTTCATATAGTTTTTAATCTTTTATTCTTAAATCTTTTAAAATTAAAATTTTACTTGATGACCTTTCTACTCTACACATTTTATATAAATAATATTACTTATAGTTACTAACTTATTATCAATATCATAAAACCAGTTCTTATCTATATTAAATAATATATTTATCTAACCAGCTGTTATATAACTTATTAATAATTTATTACAATATATTCTAAATACAAATATACTTAATACTATTTCAGAAACTATAACTAAACTATACTATCAAATTATACAATTGTATTGTATAATTATACACAATACAGTAGACCTATCATCAGTCTTTTCAATCTTATCAGACTTAATGTTATATGAAATTATCTCTATTATTTTAAATTTATTATTTAAGAAATTAGTTATAATATTTGTTATTAAATTTTTACTTTATCTTAATCAAAAAATATATTATAAAATTTGGATTTCTTATTGTATTTCAAGATCAATAACTTATTCTTCTATTTTTAATTTATTCTCTAATCTTATTTCACATTTATCTTAATCTTTTCTTTCTAATTTAATTTATTCTAAAATTAACTTCTAGTATATATAATAGATCAAATACTAAACTAACCTTTTATATATAATTACTAATAACTAAATTTAGATGAGCTTTAACTATTTTTGTTAGTTTAGTCACAGATAAACTAGTCTGAGTTTCTACTTTTTTTATAATATTTTTAATTATAAATTTATATTTTATATAAAAATTTTAAATAAATATTCAATAAAGATAGAGATATGGCCTTATTATTAATATTAAAAAAAATTTATAATTTAATTAAAAAATTTTTATTTAACCCATTTGCATTTATTTTTTTTAATATTAGAGTAAGTACTTGTAATCCAGTCTTTTATTAATAGTATATATCAGCTTTATGATTGTAGTACAACAGTCACAGAAGACAATTATGAGAAGAATATATAACTAGTTACTTGTATAACTTTAGTTATTGTTTAATTAAATAGTTTGTCTAATAGTCTTATATTAATTATTATATCTAAAACTTTGTAAGTTCTCTATTTAAATATTTTGATTCTTGTATTTATTTATCTATTTATTTTACTAATATATTAGTTTTTATCAATATAAATATATTATAATTATTAGATTTTTAAAGTAGTTTGCTTATATAAAGAACTTTTAAACTTGTATTAAACTTATCAAAATCTTCTGTTATTTAATTTTTGACTAATCTAATATTGCTATGATTAAAACCAACATTTGTAATCAAAATAATTTTTAAATCATTATATCTTTGTAGAATTTATACAACTTTAGTATAGTTGTATATTAGAATCTTGATATACAAAATCTCAACATACAAAATCTCAAAAACAAAATTCTAATATATAAAATTCTGACAAATTAAAATTCTGACAATTTTAAAATTCAAATACTCAAAATTCCAACATTTAAAATTTTGAAATTACTAAAATTTTGATCCAATATACTAAATCTTAATATTTAAAATTTCATTACTCAGAGTTAGAATTCTAAGTAATAGAATTTTGAGTAATAATGCTACTTGAAACTAATTTGGACTAATAACCAAAACTGAAACTTTAACACTTTATATAAAACTAAAACCCAAAAACTCAAGACTATACAAAATTCTAAAACTATGCCAAAATTTCAAAACTAATATCAAAATTTTAAAACTTTTCTAAAACTAAGTTTATATGTAAAGCATAAGATAAATCTTGTCTTATACTTTGTTTATATAAACAAACTATTATAATGCACTTTTTAGACAACTAATTATCTAAGAATTATTCATCTTTGGCATAAATAATTTAAAAATTACTAAGATACTTGAAAAGTTTGCTTATGTTTTAAAATCATTTGGTTTTATTTTATAAATTATCTAATTCTATAGAAATAATATTACTATTTTAAACTAAAGTTCCAAAGATAATAAGATAGTTTTTGAAAATTTAGATGGTTTATAAAATGAAATCAAAAGTTTTTATAATACAAGCAAATTTTTCAAGTATCCTATTAATTTTCAAATTAACTGTAATAATCATTTTCAAACAATCTTTTCTTCTCTTAATAACCTTTTTTTCTCTCAATACTCTTTCTTTCTCTTAACAATTCTTCCTTCTTCTAACAATTCTTTCTTCTTCTAACAGTCTTTTTTTCTTTAACAATTTTATCTATTCCTAACAACTTTCCATTTATTAACAATCTTTCTTTTCCTAACAATCTCTTTTTTCTTAAAACCTTCTCTTCTCTGACATTCTATATTTGCAACATCACTACTCCTCCAACACAAATACTTTTCTAATACTTTTGTAATATCACCTTCCAAAAACCTTTTTCTATATTTATTCTTAGCATACTAATTATTTTGCAGTATATTTAAATTTAAATAATAAAATAAATTATTAAAAAAAAAATTAGTTAAATAAAAAAAAAATTAAAAATTTAAATAGATTATTAAAAAAAAGAATTGTTAAAACTTTTTTTCATAGATTACAAATTACTAAGTAAACAATAATTAGCAAAATAGATACTTAGAAATTTTTAAAGTAAATAAAGTTTTAGTGACTAACAGCTTTCTCTAGTTCTGGGCTTATAGTTTATAGACAAGGTAAACAAGAAACACAAACAAGATTAAAAGAAAACAGAATAAAACTAGCAATGCTACAGCAAACAAAAAAGACTAACATAGCCATTAGGTCTTTTATTTATATTTTTCTTTAAAACTATACTACAATTACAAATAGAAAAGCAAACTACAAGTCTTTACAGCAATAGCTTCTTGAAAAGCAGAACTAGCACCAAAAAAGACTCTATTTACTCAGATATACAAGCTAAAAAATGATAAACTCTTCTTTCAAGACTCCAAAGTAATGCAAAAAGTAGGAAATCCAGCTCACCTTTACTAAATTCAAGCATGATATTATTATATACAAACAACAATAACAATAAATCTATACAAACTGTTTTAATAACATATTAACAGAATTTACAAATTTTATGTCTCCAACAGAATCCAATTTAGAAAACACCAACACTAGAGATATCTTGACCAGTACAGATAATCAATACAACATTCTAAACAACAAAGAATATATAAATACAGAATATAGTCACATTGACACAGAATCTGTTGCAACTATAGATAGCAATTCAGAAGAATACAAACTACTTATCTACAGTCAAATGACCAAAAAAAATATTCTTATGTTTAGCAGAACACAAACAGATATAAAAATAAATCACACCTAAGAATGAATAGATAGAATATGTGATAATCTTCAAAATAGAATTACTTAATCTTTTGACAAAGATGCCTAAAGATATAATAAAATTATTACAGCACTAAAAACAAAAAAAGAAATTTTTTTAACTTTACAGTACACAAGTTGCAAACTAAACCAACTAATCTTTCTCTTCATCTTGCAATCAAGGCAAAATTCAAATATCAAAACTATGTCTTTTTTCTTATATTTACAAGAGATATAATCTATACCACCTTACTAAATCATATATGAAGATTTGTTTAAAGAAGCAATCAAAAATTATAAAACACAACATGAAATTACAATTACAACAAAAGTAATTAGAAATACTATACATGCAATACTTAGACAAAAAATCATGATTAACTATCTTATCAATACAAATTTTATAACAAATACAGCCAAAACTATATGTTACTTAATTAAATATTACAAAGATTTTACTAAAGACAAAACTTTAATTGAATTTAAAGAAATACAATAAGTAGTACAGAATGCCTTCTCTGTATAGCTAACTCTACTTCTAGCAGATCCAAGTAAAATATTATAAAAAATCTTCAAATACTTCTTTTTGAACTTTCTATAAAACAAAGATCACAAACAAAGACCATTGTTCTAGATTACACAGAATTTATAACTTTGACCAATTGTTAAAAAAATACTTTATAGCATTAGGCCCAATATCAAAAAGCATACATAAACTTTATTTAGAAATAAAAGATCTTTTTTCTATTACAGAGCATAGTTAACTAAATAACTTAGCATATTTTAAAAAGAAACTACAAGATTACTATACTTGTGATAGTATACTTTTTAGTTTTTTTGACTTACTATTATCAAAAAATCACTACTATTGGCATATCAGAACCTAAGCAGCAAATATAGACTTTACTTTCCAATTGATCTACAGGATCCAGATACTAATTTAACACAAATTATAAAACAACTCAGAGAAGAGTTCTTCTTCAGAAGCTTTTCAAATAACTATTTCAAAGTAAAGCTACTATTATCTAAGGACTTTATAAAAATTAAAACACCTAATGCCTTCACCTATCCTATTACAAACAACCAAATAGCAAACTTGTTTATTGACTAAATCATATTAGTTTACAAATTTTTACTTTTATTACTACCTAATATAATGATAACAAAACTTACTGACAAGCCAGATTTGTCAAAAAACTCAGAACATATCAAAGAATTTAGCATTGTAATACCAATAACCTTAACCAAAGCATTAGTAAACTTAGCTAAACAACTTAGAATATTATTTCTATTGCATTTCAGATATCTGAATTGAAATACTTAAAATATTAAAAATGTTAATATGCATAGTACAAACTTTAACAAAACTAAGCCTTTATCCAAACTAATAATTTCAAACTTACTAACTAAAATCAAAAAATACCTAAATGCAAAAAATATTGACATAGTAATAACATCTATTCCTATTATACAACAGACCAAAGCCAAAGATATACTTGATTTGTTATGACAATACTTTACAATTAATAACATTTCTGATGATATATTAGTACTACTACTTTTTTCAGAATCAAGCTAGAAGATCTTTTCACCTAAATGCCAACAATGATAATATTAATTAATAATATGAATTCAATTATAATTATATAACTTATACAATATAACTTATATACTATACTAGCAGATAGTACACAAGTTTCTATATATTAAAGTGCCATTTAACCTAACTCTGACCTTTCTGTTTGTACATTTGTCAAGCTGTTATATATTTCAAAATACATTATCTAACTGTAGAGCTTTATAAGGCTTTTTTGCTAACTAACTACCAATATTTAATCTTTGTTAACAGAACTTATCTTTATAAAGTTTACTTAAACTCTAACACTAACTTCATAACATATTTCTAATATTTAGCTATATTTTGCTTTTAGTTTTCAAACTTCTAATTTAGATAACTCAAAAGAACTGTAACCTGTTTCTAGTATTCCAAGAATCTGTCTCTTTAAGATTCTTTTTCTTTAACTTAAAACTTTTGGCAGCCTGGTTGGTAGTATTTTTCACTAAGATTCTTGCTTGCCCAATTCTTTTTATATTGATATTCATTTTCTAGATTTAACCTTTATAGTGATACTATCAAAGATCTGTACTACTTCTCTACTTAGGTCTTTTCAAATAGGCTCTGGCTTTCTAGTTCTATAGATTTATATGACTACAAAGACTTATTTTGTATTTGTACTACCCAATGCAAGTTTGCATTTCTTTGTGTAATTTTAATATTATGCAGATGCTCTATAACCTGCCAGTCATGCTAATGTAACCATAGTTACAAGTATCTTATCCCAACTAATTAACAAATTGCTATTGCTATAATACTGCTTACTTTTTGTAATACCAATATTATATAAATAGTTTTTAAATTTATACTATTAGTAAGTTTTGAACTTTCAATCTACTACTTAGAAGTTGACAACTTATTTATTTTACTAAGTTACTATACTTCTAAAAAAGTGTATAAATTAAAACTTTATTTATATAGATTATAGTTTATTGAACTTAATTTCTAAAAAGTATTTAGAAATTGAGTTAGCTAAACTTTAGATTACAAATCTTTTTTTAAATATTTTATATTTGAACCCAAACTTGTTTATAAACTTTGAACTAAACCAAACCAAATTTATTACTGTATTTGAGTCTAGTTCAGATATAGAAATTATGAGTTTAAGTTTGGATTTGGTCTTGAAATTAGTAAAATTTACTGTTTGAGTTTAGTTTAAGTTCAGATTTAATCTAAACTAAACTAAACTTAAACTAAATATAAAAACTCTACTTTTATTATTTGGCTTATTATTTTTTTTGTTTTTTTTTCTTTATTAAAGCTTCTTGTATTCTGTAATTTAGCCAAATTTCTAAAGAATGAACTATTTTATTTCTTGGCTTCTTTATTATTTTGTTTTTTCTAAATATTATTTTTCTTTTCTCTTTTCTAATTTTTATATTTATTACTATTAATTTTAATTTAGACCTATTTATCTCTATATTATCATTGATATACTTGTGCTATTTTCTATTTTATAGATATTTTTTCTGTCTTTAAATTTAGATTTGTATTGATTCTGAACATCTTTTATATCTTCTTTTCTGCTTATTTAATTAGAGTATAGCTTATTTCTGATAATTTAGAAGCTGTTTTTGTTTTGAGCTTTTTGACTATTTTCTTTTACTTTTTTTTTCAATTTTTCTTTCAATTTCATTATAATATTTCTCTTTAATATGATCTTGTAGCCTATAGATCTCTTTTTAGTCTTTTGACATCTCTTCTAATTTAGTATTTCTTTTTCTAAATTGTTTTTTGTAATATTCTACTGTAACTTTTTTAACTAGTTCTAACTCTATATATCACTAAAATAGTTTTTTTTTTTTATTTGTTTAATTACTCTGTCAAGTATTATTTTTTTGTATAGTTTGTTTAGAAGGCTAGTTATTAGTTTTTCTTAATCATTTTTGAACATTTCTCATCTTTTGTCTATATTTTCTTTTATTTGTCTTCTTTGTTCTTGTTTTTCTTTTTTTTTCTTTTTTTTCTAAAAAATTCTTTTTTTAGCCTTTTATTTTCTCTATTCAGAAATCAGATCATTGTCTTTGGATTTTTAGTAATCTAGTATTAACTTTTTGTCAAATATCTTAAGTTCTCTATTTAACTCATTTTTTTTTATTTCTATAACTTTTTGTCTTTTTTTTGTTTTCATATGTTTAAATAAGTTTTGTAACTTAACAATAGTTTTTTTTGTTATTAACCTTTTTGGCAATATCTTCTATTTGTTGTCATATTGTAAATTCTCTTTTTAGATGTGTTTATTTGCTATTATTAAAATTACCTTTCTATCAGGTTCTATATATTGTCTATTTTTTGTATCTTCTTTTTATCCTTTTGTTCTTCTTTTTGGATACATTTTAATGTTTTTTTTACCTCTAATTGCTTTTGAATTCTTGTGCATAGTTTTTTTAATCTTTATTTTAGGTCTTGTTATAAAGATATATTCTTCTTGATTGGCTTTTTCTTTTGACTTCTGTCTTGCTATTTTTTACTATTATATGTTTTATCTATATTTTTGCTATTACTATCTTGTGGTTACTTTTAGTAACTTCTTCTATATCTTTAATTTTTGCTCTTTGTAAACCTGAAGCTAGTTCTTCTAATATCTATATGTAATTTATTCTTGTTGCTGCTTCTGTATTTGACTATGTATATTTTTGTTCAGTTGGATGCATTTCTCTATATATATTATAAAAGTCTTGTTATTTTATTTAATTAAATATTAGTAATCTTTTAAAGCATACAGCTTGTGAGTTTTGTTTATCTAATATATTGTTTACTATATAGTTAAAATCTTTTATGATAACTATTTATGTTTGTTTTTTCATTTTTATAATGATTTCTACTATTTTTTTCTAAATACTTCTTTTTACCTTTTTGTTATTTGGTAATATATAAACTTTTATTATTATTAACTCCAATTGCTTGAAGTATAATGTAATCTCTATTATATATTTATTTATCTTTTTGACTATATCTACATATTTTTTCAATGTATTTCTACTAGAATCCCTATACTTGATTCTTTTTTTTTTGTCTTCTGCTACACTATTCTAATATTTAATATATTTTTTAAACACTTTATATATTAAAAATTTTTTTTCTCTTTCTGTAAAATTCATTTCTATAATTTCTAATATTATAATTTTTTCTTTTTTTGTTTAGCTAAGTAGATTTTCAAGCTTTCAGCTTTTGGTTTTAAGTTTATTAATGTTATAACATACTATTTTTATTACTTTTTTTTTTACTTTTTTCTTAGTTGAATTTGTTCCATTTCTATGTTTTTTGTTTTTTTTTTTTCTTTTTTGCTTTTTTTTCTTTTTGATAAAGAAGTTTTATTCTGTCTTCAAATATTTTTATTTTTTTTTACAGAAAATCTTCAAGCTCTTCATCTGTTCTTATTAGTTCAACTAGGGCATCTTTAGGCATGATAGGCCAATTTGACTAAATAATTGATTATTTATAATAAAAAAACTACTAATTACTAAAAAATTATAAAATTAATCTATAACAAGCTTATTAGATACTATATTATATTTTATAACTTTATCAAAAACTTACTTTATTTTTTTATCTAAACTGCTAAATAATTTACAAAACTTTAAAAAAAAACTAAGATTTTTTAATTTGCTATTAAATAGAGAACTACTAGTAATTACTTATTATAAACTAAATAGCAAAATTAGATATTTATTTCTATTAGACATATCAAAAGAAAATATATACAGATGTTTAAAAAATAATAAACCTATTAAGGAAATACTAAATAACTTTTTTGTATAAAAGCTAGTACTACTAAAAAATACACAAAACATAAAACTTAAAATTTAATTTAACTATTTTATAATAGATAATAATATAGTAAAAGAATTTTTAAATTAGACAAAAATAAAATATAAATTTAGTTTTTTATAAATAAAAAAAAATTGCTAATTTAACAAATAAGCCAAAACTACTAAATAATATTATAAAAATTACAGAATACAATATTAAAATACTAATTATATTATTTAAAATACTAGTAGATATAGTTAGACTACTTTGTAAATATTATTATTTTAGGGCTTAGTATAAAGTTAAACATGACTTAGTGACCATGGTATATTTGCAGCAATGGCTGCAGTTGATAGAGTAGGGGTGGATACGGGAACTAGAGTGTTTAAATAGAGAACCCACAGGCGGGTTCTAGGTATGGCAACTAGTGTAGAACCTTCGGGCGGACTACTTAAAATAGACAATGACTAAAGTTGTACAAGTGGCTAGTTGTACACTCTTTTCATGATTGCCTCTGTAGCTGTTGTACACAATAGTTATATGCCGACTGATTATCAATAAACTCCTGGGTTACAATTACTCGCCTTAACATTAAAAAAAAAAAAAAAAATATTATTATTTTAATTAAATATTAGCTTATTAGATTGAAATACTAACTAAACATCAAAAACAATATTCAACCTAATATAACAAACCAACCTATAATTTTATAAACTTTAATTATAAAAAATACTTAATGATAAAACTAACAAAAAAATATATATATATATATATTTAATTTAAGCAGTTATGCTAATACTTTATTAAAATTTTTGAAACTCTACAAGTTACATAGAATTTTTCTAATACTTAAGTTTAGTATTACCTGATTACCTTATTGGTACCTAAGTGCAACTTGCTACACTACTTTAAACAGAAGTAAACTGCTTATCTGACTACTGCTTTACAATAGAATATTATCAACCTGATGATATCTTTTTATAGAAAAGCAAATAAATAAAAAAAGTTTTATATATAAAAAAAAACAGAGGTTTAAAAGTAAATAATAAAAGATATAAAACAAGAAATAAAAAGAAAAAAAGAAGATAAACAAAAAAAAAAAAAAAGTATGAAACTTGAAATTCATAAAAAATTAAATAGTTATAATTTTAAGTCTATGTTGAATATAAAACTTGCAATTTATAGATATCAAACAATTACAATTATGAGTCTGTATTGGGCTTTTGAAAATTATAAACTATACTAAATAAAAATTACTCTACTATTTTTCTATTTACTTAAATTATTTAACAAAAAACCAAAAAAGAAAAAAAACTTTAACTTTATTGTAGAGAGTTAGTATAGAATACTAGTTAGTTTAATGATAGTATTCAACAAGTTTTTAGCAGCTCAAGATATATATATAGTTATGTTTGTATCAATATATTATTTCTGAGCTAAGTTGGCAATAATCTTGTTTAAAAAGTAAATACTACTAACTATTTTAATAATTTTATATATCAATCTTTAAAAGAAAATAAACTGAATCATCTATTTTTACAAAATTTTTTTTAAAAAAAAGTAGAAGTATAAGGTAAACTAACTTTTTTAGTTTTTTTGAATTTTTAACCTATATAAATGTTCTTTGTAGGTTTTACAGTTGTATAGAACTAATATATCCAACTATATTGTTTATTTAATAAAAAATCTTGACTTTTATTAACTACTTCTTTTATAGTTTTAGAGTATTTTTTAAAACATCATTACAAAACTTAACTTTTTTTAAGTCTATTTCAATGTTTATTTATACATTTACAGTATTTCAGAAAAGTTTTATAAAGTTTAATAAATTAACTATATTATTTCCTATAGTTTAACTTTTTAAAAAGTTTGGTTTAAATAATTGTAGAAAGAGTTATAAAATATATATTAGTTTATTAATTATTTAATAAATAGATATTATATTTATTTTAACAATACTTAAACAACACTTTGAAATTCTAAAATTTTAGACTAATTTTACAACTATTACTACTTTTAGAACTGATATAAGATATTCTATCTAGATAATAATGATTAAAACATATTAAAACAAATATAACAATAATATAATACAAACACAAAATATGCATTATTATACAACATTAACTAAAATAATTAAAATAAATATATACAATATACAAGATATTAATAGTAGAATTAAATAACAAATCTAAGAAAAAAAGAGTTTATAAATTAAAAAAAAACTAAAAAAACATTGTTCAAACTTGTTATAAATAAATAATATTTTTTTATTATAAATTTTAAATAATTAGATAAGCAATCTACTTTTAATATATTTAAAGTAATATAACAAATTATACTTTAATACTGTTTGGATAACTGAATAATACTAGACTTAGTTATTAAATATATTTATATAATTGCTAATATAATTTTAAGAATCTTTTTTTTTCTTTGTTTTAAGGCTGATGTTAATGGTGGCTAATGTCTTTATTGTGTTTTTAGTGAATACATTATATATTACTTGTACAAGATGAGCATACAACTAGTCACATGTGTAACTTTTGGTTATCTATTTAAGTATTCTGCCCAAGGGTTCTATACTAGCTGCTATACCTATAATCTACTAGGAGACTATCTAATTAAACACTCTAATTCCTATACTGTATTTAGACAATTAGCACCCTGGTTCCTGTACACCTAAGTGTCATCTAATTCAACATTTAGCCTTCCTTCTATATGTCTGTCAAGCCATTATACAATTATTTTCAGAGCACAACATCTGACTATAAGGCTCCAGAAGCCCTCCTGTTAGCTACCTACCCACTCTACAGAACATTAACAGGGCTTGCTTTTGCAGAGTTCACCCAGACCCTAGCACTTACTTCACAGCATATCCCTAGTACTTTTAGTATACCTTTGTTTTTTCTCCAAACTTCCAATTCAAATAGCCTGGTAGAACTACGACCAGCCTATTGGTATATCAGGTTGGCCTGATATCCTTTTCTTCTGGTCCTCCCAATTGAACTTCCAGCAGCCTGGTTGGTAGTACCCTCTACTCAGAGATTTTTGCCTGTTCAAATACTCCATATTGGTATTCATTTTTTAGGTCTAGCCTTTACAGTAGTACTGTTGAAGATCTATATTATCTTTCTACTCAGGTCTTTCCAAATGGGCTTCTTGTTTCCCAATTTCTACAGATTTACACAGTCACAAGAACTTATTTTGGTTTGCACTACCCAATGCCAGTTTGCATTCCTTTGTGTAACTAGTTACACAGATATCTTATGACCTGCCAGTCATGCTAGTATGACCATAATTACAGGTATCTTAACCTAATCATTAGGAACAGTTGCCATAATATAAATATTACATAGGTGATTATCCAAATTTTCACTGTCTGTAGGTTTTGAACTCACAACCTACCACTTGGAGGGTTGACAACTTATCCACTTCACTAAGTTGCCACACCCTTTATTTTAAGAATCTTAATAAAAATATTAATATAACTGCTTACTTAAAACTGATATTTAAAAAGTTTATTAAAAATTTATAAATAATTTTTTTTTTTAATTTTTTATTTTTAGTTTATAAATATGTATTTTTTTTTAAATACTATTATAATATAATTTTTATTTTCAAATATTATTAAATAAAATTTTATTTAAAAATTTTAAAATTTAAAAAAAAATAGATTATAAACTTATTTTTGAATATAACAACTTAGTGAAGTGGATAAGTTATCGACCCTTCAAGTAGTATATTATGAATTCAAAACTTACTAATAATAAAAATTTGGATAATTATCTATGTAATACATAGACAATATTATAGTAATAACATTTTGTTAATTAGTTAAGATATAATATCTGTAACTACAATTATATTAACATAACTAGCAGGTCATAAGACATCTGTATAATGTTAAAGTTATAAAAAAAATATAAACTGACATCAAATAGTATAAACCCAAGATAAGTCTTTGTGACTATGTAAATCTATAAAAAGAGAAACTAAAACCTATTTAAAAAGAAAAATAATACAGATCTTTGATGATACTATTGTAAAAACTAGATCTAGAAAATAAAACTAATATAAAAAGATTCAGGCTAACAAGAACTTCAGATAAAGAGTACTACCAATCAGGCTGCCAAAAGTCTCAAACTAAAGAAAAAAGATCTTGAAAAACAAAACTTTAGAATATTAGAAACAAGTAACAGTCCTTCTAAGTTATCTGATTGGAAATCTAAGAACAAAAGCAGAGATATACCATAAGTACTAGGAATATGTTGTGAAATCAGTACTAAGATCTGGGTGAACTTTGAAAAAATGAACCCTATTAACAAAAAGATTAAATATAAATAATTAGTTAACAGAAGAGCTTTCTGAAGTCTTACAGTTAGATAAAATACTCTAAAATATGTATCAGCTTGACTGACATACAAACAGAGAGATCAGAGTTAGATTAAACAACATCTTGATGTACAGGAACTTGTGCACTATTTGTCAGATATAGTATAAAGATTAGAATGTTTAATTAGGTAATCTCCTAACAGATTATAGGCATGACAGCTAGTGTAGAACCTGCAGATAAACTACTTAAATAGATAACCAAAAGCTGTACATATGACTAGTTGCACACTCACCTTGTACAAGTTATATAACCATAATTAAAATCACAATAAAGGCAGTAACTGCAAATAACTAATGGCCTTAGCAAAAGCAAAAAAAACAACTTATTTTTAATAATTTTTTAAATAAATTTGCTCAAAAAAGTTACAAATTAAGGAATATAAAAAATCCTAATCTTTATTTTAATTTAAAGTTCTAAATCTTAATTCTAAAAATTTGATTTTATTTAATATTTAAAGCAAAATTTTCTTTAAATTATATAAACATATATTATAATAAAGTTTATCTTTAGTTAAATCTAAATAAATTTAAAACCAAATTAAAAAAAAATTTTTAAAAATTATTCTTCATCGCCAATATGCTTTTTAATAAATCAAAATATTAACAAACAACCACTACACTTGAGATAAACTGAAATTAAATTAGAGTTCAAATAAAACAATAGTTAGGAAATCCTTTATAACCCAAATTTTACAAAAAATATTTTTGTTAAAATGAAAAAGTAGGTTTATAAATGAAATTCTAAGAAGTGATTTTTTTTTAAAAAAAATTATAATCACTTCAATTTTTACATTACACCTAATTATACATCCTAATTAGTCAATTAAAAAGTAGTAATCACAC
>CAJVQA010001939.1:0-23571 GCA_910591915.1 Cetraspora pellucida
ATATAGTTGCAAGAATCTTAATAAAGTACTAGCGTGGCTGCTTAAGAGCAAAAAAAAAAAAAAAAAAAAAAAAAAAAAATGGTTATGTCAAGTTTATTACAAATTTCTTCAAATGTATATAGCTACCTATAAAGAATTATTTATTTATAATTCTTGTAATCAGCTTCAGGTACAGAACAAGTTGTTATTTTTTATAAACTTTTGATTACTAATGATTAAATTTATAGATCCTTATGATGAATTGGGCCAAAGAATTTATTGAAGTATTTTCAAAATATTCTAGTTTTCAATTTTCTAAGCTTCATACTTGGTGCTATAATATAGTACCTGCAATTCAAGAATATAGATCAATAAATAGTATGACTATGGAAACTTATGAGACTCTTTATAAGAATTATATAAAAGGACCTTATTGCATATTAAATAAAAAAGGCTATATAAAACAAATATTAAAGACAGTAAGTAATATATAGTAATTAGTGTTAGCAAATAGAACAATAGAACAAAAGCTTAATTTTTTGCATTTATATAAAAAAAATTTTTTTATTAATAAATTGCAATTATTTAAATATATATTGTTAGACTATTAGTAAAGTAATAAATTTAAAAAATTTTTATATTTAATTAGTAAAATTTAATAATAAAAATTTATAATAGAAAAATGAAAAAAATGAATAGAATTAGAAGCCAATAGAACAAACATAGTAAATGTAACAATACTGATAGTAATATATAGTAAATAATTATTATTTATTGTTAAATACTAGTTAAAAAAAAAATTATATTTTAATTAAATAATATCTTGTAATATATAGCACAAGTCATAATTTAATTGTTTGATAATGTATTATCTAGCAATTAAGTTATGACTTGTATTATATATTACAAGATATTATTTAGTTAAAATGTAATTTTTTTTTAACCAGTAAATAAATATTATTAAGTTATATAGAAAAAATTAATTAAAAAAAAAGCACAAAAAAAATATTACTAAATGAAAGAGTTAGAAAAACTTTTGTAAACATTAAGATTAGAAGATTTGAATAATTTTCTTGAAAAAGATAAAAATAATCTTGATCCACTACAAGTTGAAGGCTTTTAAACTTATTATCTGCTCTCAATGAATTTTTTGAAGAGGAACCAATTTCAACTCTTAATGATTTTAATCAGATAAAAATGTTTTTCTCAGCTTTATTAGAAAGTACTAATATAATTCATGCCATATTAAGTTTTTACAATAAATTTATATTTTCTAATATTATCATAAGTGGTTATAAAAATAAATAAAAAATAAATTAGTATAACTTAATATATATTTTAATATCTATTTAATGATAAAAAAAGGTTAATATCAATAAATAAAATAACTCTTAAAGTTAGACAATTTTTTTATTTTTATTCAATGTCAAGAGTAAATTATTACTAATATAAATATTATTATAAAGGTTTTTCTGATACTTAAATTTTATTAGGCAAATGAAAAACTACTAGAATTTATCTTAGTTTACTTGTATAAAAAAGTTAGTAAATTATAAAGCTTTTCTAAATTGAAACTACTTGCATACTACAGTTGTATATTATTAAATAGTATAGATAAAACAGTGCATATAGTCCCAAGATTTAATAAAACAAATGAATATTTAATGAACTGTTTTATGTTCTAATACTAAATTAAATTTAAAAGTTCTTATTTTAAGTATACATTATATATCAATATTTAAGGTGTTTACTTTAAACTATCAGTATGTTTATATTTGCATATTGATATATTAAGTATGTGTTATATATTAATTGATAACAATAAATCAATTATTATTGATTTAAATAGATTCAATAGTAATCAATTTATATTCAAATTTCAATATATATCAGTTTATTAATATGTATCGATTTTGATATATGAAGAAAAGTTAATAGAAAAAAGACAAATTTTTTCTAAATAAAAGTTTTCTTGACTTTAAGCTTAAATATCTTAACAACTATTTTATTAAATTTGATAATTTTTTTTTATTTTAGTTCTATATAATTTCAAGATTAAAATAAAAATATTTTTAGCAGATTTGATTAAATAGTTGTTGAGTTATTTAAATTTAAAAATTAAAAAAATTTCACTAAAAATAATTTGTCTCTTTTCTATTGACTTATCCCTATATATCGATATATAACTACTTTGCTGATATATATCATTATATTCTAATTGATTAATATCGATTATTTGATATAAATTAATTAGTATCTATCTAAAAAATTTTCTGATGAATTTTTTAGAAGCAAGTAATTTAGTGCAAGTATATATTATATAAGTCTTAGTAGACAAATATAGAGATATAGTTAAAAGTCTTTAAAAAAATATATATAACAGTAAAAAAAAGATATTTAGTTAATTAGACAAAAATAAAATATAAAAATAATATGTAAAACATAATCTATAATGAAAAAGAGAAAGATTAAAATGAAAAAAATAAAAATAAAAATAGAACTACCAACAATGCAACTAACAACTTACTTTTAAAAAGAAAAAATATAAGCTTAAAAAAAAATAAAAATATTACAAAGAACAAAAAAAATAAAAGAACAAATAAGCAATTAAAAGAAGATGAAACTTATCAAAATTAAAACAAAATAGAATTAGAAACATCAGTAACACAATTAATAGTTTAAGAAAGCAGTCTTAAGCAAAGACACTTTGAAGATGAATCAGAATTAGTTAGTAAAAAAAAAGATAATAGATTAAATAAGCAAGCAAAAGCAATATTAAATAAAAATGAAAAGAAAATCCTTGAAAGCTTAGAGAATAAAAAGGCAATAGACAAAATGGCATTACTAATAACAGAATGCAGCATGCATTATCCAGAAACAGAAGAATTAAAAAAATTAATATTATTAAAATACAACAACAAAATCAAAAAAAAAACTTAAAGAGAAAAAAATAAAAAGAATATAAAATAAAAATATATAAAAATATTCATATCTCAAGATAGATGTCTAAAAAGAATAATAGCTCAATGTGAACTACAAGAAACAGGCCAAAAACTTTTATATATAATGAAATGCAGAAACAAGTTGCAAATCAAGAAGAACAAACAATAAGTCAAAAATAGAGTAATGATAATGCTAATACTATGAAATGTAGTATAATGCTTGAGTTTTTATGAAAAAGCAAAAGTACTCAAATAGAAAGTGCTTAAAAAAAACAAAAATAGCAGTAATGCAGATTACAGATTAGATCCAAAAAAGATTAGATTTTCTAACAACTAGTTGGTTAGTATATTTTGAAAAAAGATCAATATGTAGAATTATATCAGAAAGATTTAACTTAAAAGTATTAGAAGAAAAAAAAAAATATAAGATAGACTATAAGATATTCCAAAATTAGCAATAGAATCATTCTTGTTAAGACAACTAAGACCTTTAGATGTCAAGATGATCTTTATATCTAATAACAGTAATAAAAACAAAAAAAGTATTGCTTTTGCCTACTTTGAATTAGAAGAAGATTGCCAGAAAGTAAGAAAAAAAAGTGACTTCTATTATTATAAAAAATTGTTATAATATGAAGATCAATATTCAGTACAAGAAGAAATAAAATTAGAAAATATGAGCAAGAGAATATTAAAGAATACCTTAGTGAAAGAGAAAATGAAAAACAAAGAATACAGAAAAATACTAAACAAAGATATAAAGAACCAAGATTTATTAAAATAAGAGAAACTAGAAATAAGAAAAAAAAGCAAAGAAAAAAAACAAAAAACAATAAAGAACAAAAAAAAAATTGCAATTATATAGTAAATTGAAGAACATCAAAGTATACTTTAAGAAATCTTAAAGAAACTTAACAATCTTGATAATAGGCAGAATAATTCTGCCTATAGCTTCTAATAGTTGCTATAGTTGTAATTAAAGAATATGATATAGAGAAAATAGATACTTCAGGAATAATAGAAGACAAAAGAAAAAAATTTTTTAGCCAAAAATCAATATATAAAAAAGCATTACTAGTAGAGCCAATTAGAGAAATTAATGTAGAGCTAAACATTGCCTGTTATAATATTAATAAATTAAAAAGCAACACAAAATAAAACTAGTGTATGAATGGGTCTTAGAAAATAAAATTAACATTTTAGGATTGACAAATCAAGTATAGATAAAAAAAAAATTTTTTATATCAAAAAACTTAACAAAATATAAAATCATTTAGGCAAACTCAAATAAAATAAAAAAAAAAGATTAGAGGTTGGAATTATAATAAAAAAAAGATAAAAAAATATTTAAAGCAAATAAATAAATTTAATGAATATATAATAATAGCAAACTTTATTTTTAAGCAATTAGAAATAATAGTTATAATAGTATATATGCCTTTTAACAACAAAGAAAAATGAAGAAAAATTTAGAAAGCAATTATAGAAAGATATATTAGAAGGTTATACAAAATACAAACAATTATTATGAGTGATTTAAATTGCATTATTGACACAAAGCTAGATAGATCTAGCATATCAAGAAGCAATATTTTTAAAAAGAAGGCAATTATAAATTAGCTAATTAGATAGAAATTTAAAGACTTCTTTAAATTAAAAAATTAAAAAAGCAAAAGTACTTATAGACAAATAGTGAATTGAGTATAAGAATTGCCTAAGTTTGAATAGTTAAAAAACTAGCAAATGGTTTGATTGATGCAAAAATTCAAGACATGTATAATTATACAAATAGTAATTATGATGCAGTAATTGCAAGAATAGAATTAAATTACTTAATAGTATTGTACAAAACTTCAAAACTTAAAAAATTTAAACAATACTGAATAGTCTTTCTATATAAGAAAGCATTTAAAAAAGATTAAGAAAATTATAGAAAAGAATTAGACAATATGATTAAAAGCAAAAACTTGTAAAAAAAAAACAGAAAAAAGCATTACAGGTTATAAAGAAAAAACAGAAGAAAATCTAGATGAAATATAAGGAGATATAAGCAGAAGTATTCTTGAAACAGTAAGAAAAACACTTTACAAAAAGAAAATACTGAACATTCTTACCAACAAAAGAAATAATAAAAAAAAAAGTCAGAGTTAATAAAGTTATTATCACAGTTAGAAAGATGGATTAGTTTAGAAAAAAAAAATATTAAATTAAATTTAGTATTAAAAAATATAGAAATGCTTAATAATACAATTAAATATATAAATTAGCATTATGAAACCAATATAGAAAAGCTCTCAGAGATATGAACAAATGAGATAATAACTGTTTAAAAAGTTGATAGAAAATTCTATATAAAAGAAGAGCAGAAGAATTAAAAAAACAAAGAATATAAGAAAATAAACAGAATATTAAAAGAAGGTATTAAATGATCAATAGTAAGCAAAAGAGAATATTAATAAATATATTAGACAAACCACTCAAAAAAATAAAATAAACAGACTTATCAAATCAAAAAGTCTAACCAAAGTCCTTATAACAGATCCAAGTAAAGTGCTAAAAAAAACTAAAGAACACTTTCAGCTAGAGGCCTGCAAATTGCCTATTTTTAAAATCCAGTCTGGCCTGCATTTAGGGTTAAAATTTTTTTGCCAGTCCAGTTTAGCCTATATATAATTAAATTTTTTCTTTAGTCTAGCCTGGTTTGCAAAATTTCTTATATAATTTTACAAAATTTTAGGTCCAGTCTAGTTCACAATTATAAAATTTTGTTTTGGCCCTAGCCTAGTCTGCAAAAATTTGTGGGTTGAGTTGTAGAACCCAATACAGGCCTCTACTTTTATAGCAATTTTGGATCTAAACTTTCTAAAACCAAAAGATTAGAGAAAAGTAAGAAAAAATTTACTAAATTAAAGAAGAAATTAATAAAAATTGATATAATTAGCTAAAACAGAATATATCAGAAAACAAGTAATCAGAAATGTTATCAAATATAAAGAGCAACACAGCACCTAGTATTTCAAAAATTACCTATATACTAATCAAAGTAGCAAGTATTCAGATACAAAAAATTTTTAGAAAGTTATTAGAAATATGCATTCAAACAGAAAAGATATTGAGAAAATGAAAAATATTACAAATATACTCAATACTGAAAAACCTAGATTAGTAGTATAATTTAAGCAATATAAAACTAATAACATTGCTAAAGACTATATATAAATACATAACTAAAATATTTACTAAGAGATTAGTACAAATTATCTGTCAAAAAAATATTTTAAAAGATTTAAATTTTGCAGGTCTGCCAGAAGATTTAACTAAAAAGCCAGTACATATTATAAACACAATAATAAAAAATACAAAAGATAACAAAAAAGAGCTTTAGTTAGTACTGTAAGATATAAAAAAGTCTTTAACTCAGTGTTATTAATAGCATTAGATTTAGTGCTTAGAAGATTTAAAATACCAAAAATAATAATTACTTTTATTTTAAATTTATATTAAAACAGACAGTTAAAAATTATTACAAATATGAATACAATAACAGAATTTGAAATTAATAATAGAATTGAACAAGAAGTTATCTTAGCTTTAGTATTAAGAATCTTTTATAACCTACTTCTGAAAAGAGTTCAAGGTGCTCTAAGTCTAGGCTATAGAGTAAGCATGCAAGACAATAACATTAAAAGATCAAATTTACAAAAAAAAAAAGAGTAAAAGTAGGTCATAGTAGTTTTTGCTGATAATACAACATGGATTGCATTAAGTAAATCCTAGACTAAAAAAATTATTGTGATAGCAGAAAACTTTTTTAAACTAAATAATATACAGATTAATAAAAAAAAAATAAACTCATTATAATGAATACTAAACAAGCCAAAAAAGATAGAATCTATTAACAAAAGCTCATCTTTTATTCTTATATTTGTTAATATCTTTACAGAGTCTGTTGAGTTTAGTTATTAGTGCAAGCTAGTAATCTGTTTGAATAACAGCTGATCTTATAGTAAGTTAAACTTATACAAAGTTTTGTAATACATTATGCTATTTCTTACTAATTTTATAATTTCTATTTTTTTCTTTGCTATTCCTATCATTGGCATATATATATTGTTTATTATATTTTTTAATAATTTTGTAGTCTGTAATATATAACTTAATTTTAGTATAATATACATATTGTTAATGTATAATAGTTAACTAACTGTTAGCTTTTTTGGGTTCAGCACTTGTATAAATGTTCTTACAATTTCTTTGACTTTTGTTTTAACTACTAAATCTTTAATTTGCAGTTTAGCCATATTTTCAGAAATTGTATTATCTTATTTTTGCTTTTTTTTGAAATTTACTCTTTACCAAAAAGATTAGGAGCATCAAAAAACATATAGCATAACAACATTCTAAAACCAAAAAATAAATTGTAAAAAAACAATTTAGCATATTTAACAATGCTTAGAACAAAAAAATTGCAAATAGTTTTATAAAAGTGTAGTTTATAACAACTATGATATAAAGATACATGAAGTGCTAAGAATAAGCTTTACTTCATTAGTTGCACATATATTAAAAAAACTTACTATAGCTTTAGTACATCAGCTAATTAATAAAAAAAAAAGCAAAATGATCATATAATAGCAACTAAACTTATTAAAAAGAAATAATGCTTATAAATATGACTTAAATAATTTAAAATATTCTAAACTATATGATAATTAATATAACATTATTTTTAGCTACTTTTTTCTTATTGCTAAAACTATGTAATACTAATTAATACATAGTTTGAAATGTTTAGATTACAATACTAATAATGTTAAAAGAAGACCAGCTAAATGGTTCCAAAAACTAGAAACAGAAATGTTAAAAAATCCAAAGTAGAGGCCTATATTGGGTTTCACAGCCTAGCTCAGCTCATAAAAATTTGTAAGCTGAACCAGATCTGAAGTAAAATTTTATAATTGTGAACTGGATCAGACTTAAAATTTTACAAAATTATATAAGAAATTTTGTAGGCTGGGTTGAAGAAAAATATAATTATATACAAATCAGGCTAAGCTAGCAAAAAAATTTTAACTCTAAATATGAGCTAAGCTAAGCCTCAAAAATAGACAATTTGCAGACTCCTAATTCAAAACATAAAGTAGTAAAACCAAACTTTAGAATTATAGTACTAAATAAATAAAGAATAAAAGCCTTATTAGAAAAATTAACAAATAATACAAAATAAAAAAAATAAGTGCTTATTAAAATTTATTAGTTTAGATAAAAAACAGACATTAGGAATAATAGTTGTTAGAAATCAAAAAACAATACAGATAGAATATTGAAAAATGAAAAGACAACCAAAAAGTCAAAAAACATTATTAGAAAAATGCAAAGATTATACACTTAATCAGATAAACTTTGTTAATAATTGTATAAGAAAAACTAAAAAACAGAAGATTCAGAGTTCTATTTGAAAGTATATTAGAAAAAAAAAATAATGACAATTAGAGATAAGTTTGAATATGTTGAACTCTAATATTTGACAAAGAAAAATTAAAATCTCAAGTTAAGAAAGACAAGTAAAAAAAATCAGAATAGAGAGCAAGAAAATAAAGCTAATAAAGAAACAAAAAATTAGCAACAAGCTTATCAAAATGCTAATTATGAAAAATACACATAGTCAAGAAATCAAATAAGAAACCTTAATTTTTTATACAGATAGATCTTTAATAAAAGAGAATAAAAGTAAATAAAAGGTAGTTAGCATAGAAGCTGATTGGCTACAAGTAGATAGTAAAGAAGAATATATTATTAATAAAGGATTTATTGGAGCTAGAGGATGACCTTCTTCAACCAAAACTGAGTTGTTGACTATATAGTATATAATGCTTATAGTATTAAATAAAAAGAAAATTAAAATATATACAGATAAGAGTAGTGCTTAATATATAATGAATAAATAAAAAATAAAAAAGAAAAATTTCAACTTGCTAATAGTATTGAAGAGATAGTAAGAGCAAAAGAAATATATTTAGAATTAGTTAAAATAAAGGTTATAATAACAATAAATAAAATAATAGAGCAAATAGTTTAGTCAAACAGAAAGTAAAGTCAAAAATCTAAAAAATATTATAAATAGTTCTGTTTCAAAATCAAATATATCACTTTGTTGAGAAAATAAAATTATAAAAAGTCTAATAAGAGAATTTATTAAAGAGATGCTTAATATTAAGAACAATGCAAATTGAAGTTATTTATTAGCAATTAGAAAATTAGAATCAGAATTAAATACTAGTAAATATAGTTGAACTCTGCTATGAAAAACATCAAAAACAGGGTGTAATAACTTAGTAAAGTGGTCAGGTTGTCAACCTCCAAGTGGCAGGTCTAGAGTTCAAATCCTATAGATGATGAATTTTGAAAAATAAAATCTGTTATAGTAACTGTTTCTGTCAATTAGTTGGATTTGTGTATTTGTAATCTTTGTTGCACTATCTTGAATGAAAGCTCGAGGCATCTATGCAAAGTATAACATTATACCTATATAGAAAAATGTTAATAACTGGTGTTGCATAAGACTTTAATACAAACTTATAATAAGACCACTGGGCATAAAAAGCAAAGGAACCAAAGAGTCAGAAACCTATTTAAAAATCCTGAGTAAAGAGGTAGCATAGACTTTCGATGATACTACTGAACTATCAGAAGTCCTCAAAAAAAAATTATTAGGACCTCAGATGGATCAGATGACAATATGTGTAGAGGAGCACATATCAATCAAGCTGCCAAGTTCACCAAATAGGCCATCTGAATTGGTAGTTTATGAAGTCTTGTAGGTCTTGTAGGTCCAGAAGTAGGAATGTAGAAGTTAGGAAAGGAAAGTATTAGGGTCTCTGTAAACTTTACAAGGGTATAGTGATTTAATGGTTAGCTCTAACTGCAAGTGATAGTCTAGGCCAGAGTGGTACTGAGTCAGCTGTAAGTATGGAATACAGAAGGCTCTGGTAGGCTTAGTATAAAGTTAAATATGACTTAATGATCATGATATATTTGCAGTAATGGCTGCAATTAATAGGGTAGAGGTGAATACAGGAACTAGAGTATTTAAATAAAGAACCCACAGACAGGTTCTAGGTATGACAACTAGTATAAAACCTTCAGGTAGACTACTTAAAATAGACAATAACTAAAATTGTACGAGTGGCTAGTTGTACACTCTTTTCATGATTGCCTCTGTAGTTGTTGTACACAATAATAGTTATATGTTGACTGATTATCAATAAACTTCTGAATTGCAATTACTCGCCTTAATATTAAAAAAAAAAAAAAAATCAAAAACTAGAATAAAATAAGATATATCTCAACTTGAGAAAGCAAAAAATTAAATACATTCTTCAAATGTATTTAAAAAAAAGTCTATATTTAAAAAACTAATTATACAGTGATCAGATCTATATAATAGTCCAAATTATATATCATATAAAGAAAAAAAGAAAAAAAACCTAGACCATTTAGTAGAATATTCAGTTTATAAAATTTTATGAACAAAAACAGAAGCAATGATAATAGAAGTAAAATGAAGTTTATTTCTAAAAAACAAAGAAAAACACTATTAAGTTTATTTTAAAAAAAAAAATTTAAAAGTAAGTAAATAAAAAAAAGATAGAAATAAGAAAAAGATTCATTAAAGATCTTATTCAAAAAAAGATATTTAAAGAAATACAAGACCTCTTAGTCTCGATACAAGAAACTAAAAACTTTATAGTAAGTACTATAAGTGTTATATGAAATGAATTCTACAAAACAGTTTGAAGAAAAAATGTCATAAAATAGATGAATGAGAAAAAAACCAAAGTATTAACACAAATAAGAAAAAGAAAAAAATAAAAATAAAAATAAAGAAACAACAAGATATAATGTTATATAAAAAAATACATAAATCAAAAGATAAAAAAGTAATAGGAATAAAGAAAAAATAAAATATATATATAATTTTTTTTTGATATTAAGGTGAGGCCTTGCTCATATTTTTATTGATAGTTTTTAAAGTTAGTAACTTCATAGAGTTATTATATACAAAAATACTTCTATATATAAATGCTATAGCCAAGGCCAACACTTGCAATTAGGGCTAACCATTAAACTGCTAACTAAATATAACTAACTTAAGTACAAATAAGAAGAAAACTACATTCAAGAGTAAAGCTTAGACATATTTATCTGCGACCTAAATCTACTAAAATGGTTAAGACTTATCTAGATTTGGATAGTTAAAATATAATTAAATGAGATATTGTATTTGATCCAGAGAATAGTCCATATATTGATTTTTCTAATAGCATAACTGAGCAGTGAACATGTGTTGAAGTTTAAGTGTACTTGGTCTGATAATTCACATATATATGAATATGTATATATCTGATGATTGTATATAGTTTGTCTATTATAATTAGTTTGAGTTAAGTGTTTGGAAAAGAGAGGTTTAAAATCTTGTTGTTTTTTTTAATTTGAAAAGTTTATGCAATATAGTTTCCAAATTAGTTTGTAGTATAGCTTATTAATTTTAAGTAGTATTTTAATAACTGTCTGTGATGCTAATTTGTAAGGAATGTTAAGATTTTGAATTGTTTGGATTAGGGACTTGGGTATGAATCCTTTAAGAATAATATCAAGATAGAATGAGTTTTTATTGAATAGTATCTGATAGAAGGTTTCATGATTTAGAATTTTTTGAATAAATTCTTCTTGCTATAGTTTGGAGATGTTCAGATTGCTTTGGTTAATATGTTTGAAGATAGTATCTTGAATAATACTGGTAAGTAGTATTGGATTAGAACATGTCCATCAATGTGTTAAGGAGTCAGGTAGGTTATAATGAAAGCAGTTTGTATTATAGAAAATATATAGATATATTTTATGACAGAGGAAATGTGTATGTAGTTCATTTAGTAGAGTTTTGATTTTAAAAAATTTGAAAAGATTAAGTTTGAAGTTGGTTATATTATATGTTAGTTTTTGGTTATGATTGAAGTATAACTAGGTAGATCTCCAATCTATTTTTGAAATAAGTTGGTTCCATTCTTGGTTTCATTTTTGAGATGACCACATTGTCAAAATATAGGCTTTACAAATATTTTTGATAAATGTTCTTGTAGAGTGTTCTATAAAATATTGATCCCAGAATAGCATATGGTATGGGTTGTAGATATTTGTATAGTTAAAGTATAAGTCTGAAGAGAGATTATGTTGCTTGGTAAGAGAATCAATAAGGTTGTTTAGATTATTATCAGTATGAGCTTGTAATTTATAGAAATTGATTTGGAGATTGTAAGATTTAATAATATTCAGTAAGATATCTTACAAAGGCCATGTATTAAATTTAAAAAGTTTATTAGGGTTAGAGAGTATGGTGTAGATATTAGTATATTTAGTAATAATAGATTGGAAATCTATAAAAATATTGACTATTATATTTTAGAGTGTAGTAGAAATAGCTGAGAGAATAGCCATTAGTTCTGCTTTATAAGATAATAACTAGAAGTTAATTTTGACTAAAAATTTATGAATAATTTGGTTATTATTATTAATCTAGACCCAACTAATATCTATTATATATTGGTCAGTTCCAATATTAATTACTGAATCATCAGTATAAAAGTTAAGTTATTGATGAGAGTTGTTAAGAATTAAGTATTGTTCTAGTATATTTGTTACTTTACTAATTTTAAATATTTCAAAAACATAAGAATTAGAAATTGGAATTGTTGATACTGAAGGAATTGATAATGGATATTTAATAGCTATTGAATGAATAAGGTCAATATAGTTGGTATTAAAGTTTAGTAAGTTAGAATTGACTCTTCTTAGAAATTTGAAAGAAATAATAACTAATACATTAATTGTATATAAATTCTGAATTCTGTTAAAGTTTAAATGACAGCCTAGATAAGATAAACTTTGGATTGGTAAAAGGGGATAGTAGTCCAAATGATTTATGTTAATGTTTATTTATCAGTATGTAATAAATATTTGATTAGTATTTTTGAAATATCTGCAGATTTTGCCAATGATAATTTTATTGTTAGTATATGTAAGTAATCAGGATTTAGATTTTTTTGAGATATGTTGTAAACTGTATACAAATGGATTATATTCTGGTTGTTGATAATGTGAAAGAAAAATTCTGAAACTATTGTGAGTCATTATGATATCTTCTAAGTATATGAACCATAATAATTTTCAACCTTTAGATAAGTATGACAGTTATGATAAAAGATGTTCCCACTTCAGTAAAGCAATGTTGTCAGTTGTGCAAAGCTGTTCAAGATATAGAATGTTGAGATTTCTGATTTGTTTTTTAAAGCTAATGTATTGAGGGTGTTGGAATAAAATTGATTCTAATAATTGAAGATTATATAATATGATATAAATAAAAAATGTATAAAAAAAAACAATTAAAAAATTAATTAATAATAATAAGAGACCTTACTAAAACAGTCTCAAAAACTAATTTAGATAATCTTCTAGTAATAAGTACAACTCACATTAGTGTATCAGGCCACTTTTAGGTGCTTTTACAGTAATCAAAGGATGTCAAACCTATAAATTAAGCTAATATTTATATAATTAGTTATGTAATTCTCTTAATAAAAGATATTGGCAAAACTGCTAAAGATTAAAAAAAAAATATATATGTAATTAATATTGCTATAAGTAGTACTTTATAGAAAGAGCGCCACACACACCCCACGATGATTGTCATTGGGGATAGATAAAAAAAAAATTTTTACTATAATAGATAAATAATTTATTTATAATATAAAATTTTTTTATTGATTAATTAAAAAATAAAAAAGTTTTATTAGTAACTTATATCAATTTTAGATGAAAATTTTAAAATAACAAAAAACTATAAAAATGATCTACGTACTCTCTACCCTAAGAAAATTTTATAACTAACAAATAATATTTTTTATTTTAAAGAATATACAAATTTGTACGCTACGTATACGGTTTAATAGATATATTTTTAATAATATTAATTCTAATAATTATAAGGTGGTTAAAATCTATAATTTTAACCCAGGTTAAAATTAGTTAAATTCTTATCACATTAACCAATAAATACAACGATTAAGAAGATATGCTCTACGCCTATAAGGTTTACAGTTTAGAAATACGTAGAACAAATTTACAACACTTGTTCATTAACACTGCAATAGTAAATAAGTGATGCTAATCAATCAATACTGCGCTTTTATTGGGTATCGCGATTGCCTAATTTCACTCTGTTAACAATACAAATAATCTACATTTTCAGCACCACATAAATATCGAAACTACGATTTATAATCCTACTTTCTATCTAATGTTCATACTAAATAATGAGCCGGAATAGATTATAGAAAAAATTTTGCTTCATCACCATCCCTTGAACCAATTTCATAAGTAGATATTTGTCTAATTGGCTAATTAAGCTTAATGATCACGAAAGTAACGAACGACAGCGAATAGTAAATGATTGTAAACAAAGTAACGAACGACAATAAATAGTAAATGATTGTAAAAATAATGAAAAATGGTTGTTTATTACATGAAGACATCATCACCTCTTGATACGAAATGCATAATAGGTAAAAATGTCATAAAAGCCTATACAAAACTTTGCAATATATAATTAGAAATAATAATAAGTATGCGACAATGAACAAATTCATGTGCTAAAATGCAAAAGAAAAAGATCAAAAAAGAAAGAAAACAAAAGAGAGAATAGAAAGAAGTGTAAGCCATTCATAATGGAGTCTGTTGGTATGTCTACGAGTTATCAGCATGGCAAAGAAGTGTTCATGAAAGGAATAAAGGAACTAGAG
This sequence comes from Cetraspora pellucida, assembly GCA_910591915.1. Lineage (NCBI taxonomy): Eukaryota > Fungi > Glomeromycota > Glomeromycetes > Diversisporales > Gigasporaceae > Cetraspora > Cetraspora pellucida. Next base: position 14,777 of record CAJVQA010001939.1, read on the forward strand.
CCTCTTCGTGCTGCTTCTTATTTACCGCACTGAAATGTCATTATAGAAACTCTCAAAACCAGTGTTATTACCGTTGTTAGTATTACCCGAGCTGCCATTGGGCATATTAACGATATTCCCACTGCTAGGATCGATAATCGGTATTGATTTTGTTACTTTAGCTGGAGTCGTCAGGGATTGATATGTCATTGTTGGTGAATAATTACCGCCATATGGAAATGGGGATTCAGGTCGCGAGAAAAAAGATGGAATTGAAACTTGTGATGTGGAAGAAGCGGATGAATTCGATGATTTTAAAGGAATTATATTAAGAGGAGTTTTGTTCGTTGGGTCAATAATTGGTATGGGTCGCTTATGTTGTGGCGGCGTCGTATTTGGTTTCGATTGGCCATTTGTGATAAATTGAGAAACTTGACGACGAATTTCGGCAAGCTAAATATACGACGAAGCCAATATATAGACGTGTAACAGATTATGAGGAAAATACAATCTTTATTGAAGACTTTTACATACCTCTTCTGCTGACAACGAAGGACAAAATTCGAGGTCATCTTCAAATCCTTTGGCAGCTTCTTGACGATTCCTATAATTTTCTAGACGTGCGGCTAGACAAATCAACTTTATCTTAGTATAAAATTTCCAAAGCAAGCAAAGAACGTTATTAAATGTATTTAGTTAAACCTTGCGCAGGGTCAAGGTCTTCGAGTTGTGCCATATCTATAATATATACATCCATATGTTAAATATATTTATCAATATGCTCGTTACAATACAAAATTTTTTTTACAATAGCTAACCTGTGAAAGCAGAATTTTATTTTTTTGTTTTTTTTTTTTTATTTTTTTAATTTTTTTTTTATGTATTTTTTTTTTTTTTTTTTTTTTAAATAGAATATTTTAGTGGCAAAGAAAGAAAATTGGGGACATTTTTTCAGTTCAATTTTTTTTTTCTAATATAGCCTTTTCTTTCACTCCTTGATGATATGATGGTGCCTGAATTTTCCAGATTGGTCGCGGCCCTTATTTCAGTATTTTGTGATTTGACAATGCAGATCATATCCAATTTTTTCGCTGACATCACGGCTTTACCGTATCAGGTATCTAATTTCGGCGATCTTGCAATAGTATTTTCGTTTTCTAAGCCACAAACTTTACGAAAATGCAAAATGATACAAAGCTTTTATGTAATGTAACACTTTAGAAATTTTGTCCTAAAGTTATGCTTCTTGCGAATTTATAATAGCAGATAGATAGCATAAGTATGTACGTATGTATGTATAGTGCATATTCGACAAGATTTTTTGGTTTTCAAAGTAATACATGTATCAAGTAAATTTTCAAAGTCGAAAATTTTTGATTACTGGTTTATAAGCTACAGTATCTCGAGGTTTTAAGTTCAAAAAAAAGTTAAAATTATACTGGATAATATCTAGTTTGAAACAAAATTATATATGTATATATATTGTGTATAGTATAAAGACACAATAACTGAGAAAGAAACGTTCGTTATATGTTTTCTTGAGTACATTACACTAGCGATGTTTTTTATATTACGTAATTAAAAACAGGTGATAATTATGTTCTTAATATATTTAAAACCAATTTTAACTATTCTGACTTTTAATCATCACTTGTTTTAAATCGGTGAAAGTGCTTCAGACCAGTTTTTTTCATCCTTACATGACACTTTCTATTTCAACATAATATATGTACTGAATTACGAAGACTTTTAGACATTTATTTGTAGCCAGCTCTTTCTTTCATTTATGTCCGTTAATCTATATTGTCTGAAAGTCTTCTTTTGGCAGCAAGATAGTAACTTATTAAAAGAAATTTATTTAGTAAACTTCACGAAACGTGCTGCTTTGTGTTTGTTAAATAAAATTATCAATGTCAGGATTAACACTTGTCTAATTTACGAAATTCTTTGTCGAATCTTAACCATACTGGTCTGAAATTTTCATGATAGGTATTACTTTACTGGATTTGACTTCAAAATCTTATAGATGCTAAATTCGGTAAATAATAAATTTAACTCGAATATCGATATTATAATCGACATGCTATAGTGATGGTTTTTTGGGCTAAGTTATTTTTATATTCAAGTTTAGACACTCCAGTATAATTGTGGGTGCAAATACAATAAAGCCTTTATAAATGCACGCTCTATGTAAATTCTCTAAATGCACTCTCTCTTTAAGTGTACGTTTTTTTTTTTACCAAACGTAGTATAAGTGGGGTGCACTTAGAAAAAAGGTTTCATTATATATAAAAAAACTATTAATTTTACACCAATATATGTATACGTTGGGAAGTTTGGTGGCTAGTTAAATCAAAACTACTTGTTTCTTAATGCAATAAAGATTTTTAAATAATCTAATTGGCTAATTAATTATATATTGTTCAATCTATTAATCTGCGTCACATTCTATTATTTTAATGGTGGTAGCGAAACTTGCACCAATTAAATAGTGCGTATATATATAAATATCTTGCTAGTTGTTGGTGTAACACCTGACATAATGTTCTTTTTAGAATTGCATCTTTTTAGTGAATATTCAGAATTTTAAAATAATAATTTTTTTTTAATTCAGTAGTCTTGCTTTTATTTATTCAGACTACATAATATTACATATTAATGCAATAGTTATACATATATGTTATCTATTATAATAAAAACTTGGTCAAATAATTCAAGTGTAACCTATCTAAGCAAACTATTGTCTTTTCAACTTATTTTTTAATTGGTGGTTGCTAGTTTTGTCAATATTGTTTTTTTAATATTTTTATACAAATTGGTTTTGATTTTGTTCAAAATAATTATGCAGGTTTTTTCTCTTATTTAATCAGGTTTAGAATTTTTAAGTTAGTGTTTGTATTGTTATTTTAATTTATTATTATTATTTTAAAAAAAATATTTATTTTTTATTAGTTTTCTTGATTTTTTTATGTTTTTAAAAATCCTTGCTTAAATTTTTTGTTTGTTTTTTATCTTTATTTATTTTATTTTATTATTTATCAACTTATATTTGAAGTTTTATATATGTTAGTAAAATTTTTTTCAATGTTTTTTTTTACTATTTATATTAATTTTTTTTTTTTTTTTAAATGCTAAAGTAAGTATATGCAACTCAGGATTTTATTAGTAATATATATTGGCAAGCATCTGTTAATATAATAGCACAGAGGTAATTATAAAAAGATTGTATAACTAGTCACTTATACAACTTTAGTTATTGTTTAATTTAAGTAGTTTATCTAAAGATTTTATATTAGTTGTTATACTTAGAACTCATTTGTGAGTTCTCTATTTAAACACTCTAATCTTGTATCTACTACTTCTTACTAATAACTTTAATAAACTGGTAAAGATATACTATAGTTACTAAGTTATATTTAACTTTGTACTAAAACCTACTAGAATCTTTTGTATCTTATACTTATAGTTAGTTTGGTATTACTTTGGCTTAAACTATTACTTGCATTCAAGTCTAACTATTAAACTATTATATTCTTATAAGATTTATCTAAAATTCTGATATTTATCTTTCTGATATCTTCTTTATTATCTTCTACTAATTGTTACTTAGAATTAATAGAACTTCCTAGATTTTCAATCTAAATAGCCCAGTATAATATATCTTAGTAACCTTTTCTTCTAATAATTTTAGTAATCTAATTAGTCATATACTCTTTTATACATCTTACTATTTGGTTTATCTGTTTATTTTTTTGAGAATATTTTATAAGTTTCCATTAGTCTAACAGTATCATTAAAAGTTTTGTATTACTTTCTTACTTAGAATTTTTAAGTAAGTTTCTAACTTTTTAGTTTCTTTACTTTTTATACCTAGTAGTCTTATTATAAGTTTGCACTGAAGTCTTATATAATACTAGTTATTAACATTCTTTTATATAAGTATAATGTTATACTTTATATAGATGTCTTGGATTCTTATTTAAGATAGTGCAACTAAAGGTTACAGATACACCAATCCAACTGATTAACAGAAACAGTTATCATAACAGATATAAATTCTCAAATTTAGCATTTGTGTAATTTGAACTCTAAACTTGTCACTTAAAAGTTAACAACTTGTTTATTTCACTAGATCATTATACTCCTATTAATATTTTTTATTTTATACTTATAATTAATTTTTATATTTTTTTAGTTTATTTTATTATTATTAACTTTTAATTTTTTTTTATTAAACATATAATACAATTATTGAACTTGTATATATATTTTAAACTTATTTTATTTAGCTTATATATTGTTAATAATAAGTTATTTAAATATTTTATTTTATATATATATATTAATCTTAAACAATTATATTAGTATTTAATTAAAATTCTTAAAATTATATATATATAATTATATAAAATTTTTTAATATTTAAGTTTAGCATTACTTAGTTATTCTAAAGATATTTAAATATAATTTGTTACACTATTTTAGTTAAAAATAAATTGCTTATCTAACTATTTAAAGTTATATTAAAAAGGCTTTATTTCTTTTATAATAAGTATATTAATTGTTTTTTAAATTTTTTTTTATTTAATTTATTTTCTTTATTTTTTTATTTTTTTTTTTAATATTTTATTTTATTTTTTTCTTTTTTTTAACTTTCTTTTTATTTAAGTATTTTTTTTATTTTATATATTATGTTGTTTTTTTTAACATTCTTTTATATTAGATTATTCATACTTAATTAGAAAATATGTTTCATATTGTTAAAGAGTTGCAACCTTTTTGGTACAATACAACCAAGCAACAAAATTACCTAGTACAATAATTGATTATTACAAATATATATAAGATGAAAGTGTAGTAATTTATTTTATTATATAGTAGCAAACAAATAATTCAAAATAGTAACAGTATATAGATTAAGTTTTATTAAACAAATATACAGTAATAATTTTGTTTATAATAATTATTCTAAAGAGAAAATGTTATTTTTTACAAGTTATAAATAAAGAAAAAAGAGTTTATATTATAGTATAAAAACTTAGAATTGGTAAAAAAAAAAATATATTCTTTATATATTTTTTTATTTAGTAAGAATAGTAAAAATTCAAGTAATATTACTTAATACTATATTTGAAGTAATGGATTTTAAACAATATTAGATATTATTATACTTGGAGTAATGAAAGTTCAAACAATATTAGATATTATTGTATTTAAAATGATAAAGATTTAAACAATATGTATAAGATATTGGTCATGCAATAATTAATATCATGAAATTTGTTTTGTTGGAGCAAATGATTGGCTGACATGTGCTATGTAGTGGCACGTTTCAGCCAATCATTTGCCTCAACAGAACAAATTTTATGATATTTATCATCACATGATCCAATATCGATGTTATCGTGCAATTATGATCATTATTTACGAGTCGTGGTTGGCTAACTGAGTTTTAATTTGGAATTGTTGTGCTTACGTGATAACGTACAGAAAATAACAAGAAGAAAAAAATCTATAATCATAAGAGTTTGCATGATAACAGATATTATTGTACTTAAGGTAATAAAAATTTAAACTATATTAAATAATATTATGTTTAGAATAATAAGATTGTGTAGAAGCAACTGGAAATATTGTTTATATTATTTGTCATTTATATTTAAAATACTTGAAACTTATATTTAGACATTTGAATTCATATAAAACATTTTTGAAGTTTATACAAAGACATTTGAAGTTTATATTAAAAATACTTAAGATTTTTATATTATAGCACTTGGTATAATAATTTGAAGCTAGAATACATAAAACTTGTATATGAGTATTTTGGATTTATAAGACAATAGTAATATCACAGATGTTAATTAGTGTTATATAACTGTATTATATTTTAATAATTAATTTAAATTCTTATATCTATCTATTATATAATATAATTATTAACTAACTAATAAGATTATATAAAATTAATTAATTAGTTTTTATAATCTAGCTAGATTAAAATTTAAAAAATAGGATGTAGTGACCTAGTAAAGTGGTCAGGTTGTCAACCCTCCAAGTGGTAGGTTGGGTGTTCAAATCCTATCAATAGCGAAAATTTGGATAATCATCTATGTAATATTCATATTATAGCAACTGTTACTAATGATTGGGTTAGAATACCTATAATGGTGGTTGCACCAGCATGACTGGCAGGTCATAGGGCATCTGTGCAATATTGGAGTTACACAAAGAAATGCAAACTAACAAATCAGGCAGTACAAACACTAGTTAGTCCTTGTGGCCATATAAATCTGTTGAAATTGGGTAACAAGAAGTCCATTTAGGAAGACCCGAGTAGAGAGGTAACTGGATCTTCAACAGCCCTACTGTAAAGGCTAGCTCGGTGAAATGGATACCTAGATTTAGTACCCGGTCCTAGTAGCTGGACAGCAAAGAACTTCTGGGTTGGGAGTCTCAGAGGTACCACCAACCAGGTCACCAGAACGAATCAGAGAAAAAGGATATCAGGCTAACCTAATATACCGATGGACTGGTCGTAGTCCTACATGGGCTATCTGGATTGGGAGTTTGGTAAAAGGGTAGGGGAAAAAGGCAGAGGTATACTAAAGTACTGGGGCTATACTGTAAAGTAGATGCTGGGGTCTAAGTGAACTCTACAAGGACATAGCAGTTTAATGGTTAGCACTGACTGCAAATGTTGGTTCTGTCATAACGATACCTAGGTTAGCTGTAAAAATAGATACAGAAAACTCTGAGAAGTTTACCTTGAGAATAAATTAGTTCTAAGATTGAGGATGATGATTTGGTACATCTAAGATGACTAGTGATGTTAATACAGATTACAAGTTCAGAGGGTTTAAAGTAGAACACCTAAGCAGAGGTGTTAGGTATGGCAATTAGTAGGGAACCTTTGAGTGGACTCCTTAAATAGGTAATATAGAAAAGTTATATGTGTAGCCAATTGTATGCTTTCCTGTAGTGGTTCATTGAACTACAATACTAATAAGTGATTAATAATAGTCAAAAGACCAAAGAGGTTATCTTAATACCAAAAAAAAAAATGTAAAAAATTTTTTTTATATATTTTAATAATCAAATGGATTTTTAAAAAAAATTTTTGAGAATGGTGATCCTAGTGTAGTAGTTGGGTTGTCATCCTCCAAGCAATAGGTCCAATGTTCAATTCTTATCAATAACAGATTTTAAAAAAATAGACCTATTTCAGCAAACTTATCTGTAATCTGAAGTTTGTAGATCCTGTAATTTTGGTTATATCAAGACTAACTTTGGAAGTGTACAATGTCACATGAATAAATTCAGAAAGTATATACTCAGATTAGAAGCCTGCTTGGAAATTCCAAGTAGAGAGATAGTACAACTTTCAACAGTGTTATCTGTAAAGATCTTGATCTACTGAAGAAACTTAGAGCAGGTAACCTGTATAAGCAAGAATCTCTAGATAGAGAGTCCACCAACCTGGCCAATGGTTGATCCAGACATAAAGTCATATTATGCAGAGCTAACTAAATTGGTAGTATAGGAGGACTTGCAAGGGTAGATGAAGTAATTTGAGATTATAAAAGGAGGATACTGGGGTTGTATGAATTTCGCAAGGGTTGTAAACTAGGTTTAGCTATAATTTGGAATACAGAAGACTCTAGTAACAATGTCTTGAAGATAATCTGCATGAAATAAGGCAGGGATTCAAAGGATATGGGTAAGCATCTAGAACTTCTTGACTGACATCGTATAATAGAGATGTTCTAGTAATAACAGTAAGGATTGCAGTACAAAGGGTTTAAATAGGCAACACTCATAGTTGGGTTGCAAGTATAGCAGCTAGTATAGAACCTATATATAGGCAGACTACTTAAATTAGACATCAAAAGTATACATATAGCTAGATGTACTCTTTAATATAAGGTAGCTTCTCTGAGGTAATCAGACCATGAGTTACTATATCCTATAATATTGAATAAAAAAGCCCTAGTCTCCAAAAGACTAGTTTAAAAAAAAAAAAAAAAAAAAATTTAAAAAAATTTTATAAAAATTATATATAAAAAATTAAAAAAAAGCTAACCAGTCAGATTTAATTAAAAATTTCATATTATAAAAATCAAGATATTAAATTTATATAATTTAACTAATAACTAATAATAAATTATTTTTTTTAATATTAAAAATAAGAAACAACCTCATTAACTCTCCTCGATGATCACTTGTACCAAATTTCATATCAACAAAAACAGAAAACTTATTGAAGAAAATAGAAAAGACTACTATATAAATAATGGTTTTTATAAAGGTCAAAGTGGTTCTTCTACATTGGACTCCTTTATATATTTAGCAAGCAAACTAAAAGCATACATATACAAGATAACTGACAGGAAATGCCTTTGTATAACAAATTCTAGTAGAAGTCTTGGCTTCTATTAATGAAGTTAAAATAGTAGGCCTTATAAGAGAACAATAAGCAAGTTTTTAACACATTCACTAGAAATTCAAGAATATCTGCTAACTGAACACTACTATCATATTCCTCACTTGTTTTTTAATAGAAGTTTTTACAAGAAGTGGGAATTTAGCATACCTCCTATGAAAGATCTACAGAAATTATCCATTTTGGGAATAGGAGAATTATTCTTTTTCTGGAATTAGAAGTAGCTCTAAGCGAAGTAAAAGAGTCGGTTGTAGAACTGATAGGAAAGAAATTAAACACTGCCATCTTTATTATTGAATGATATTTACATATAGTATAAACCTATTTCTAGAATAAAGACTAGAAGTAGCAGTACTATATAATTTTTACAATT
>CAJVQA010001940.1:0-23568 GCA_910591915.1 Cetraspora pellucida
ATTATTATTATAAGTATTATTTATTAGTTAAATAAACAATTAGATATTATATTTAAAAAAGTAAAATAATTATATTTTTTCAAAAAATTAACTATAACAAAAAAGTTTATTAAGTAAAGTATATTAGACTCTCTAACAAAAAAGATTCTTTGCATAATTTTATATATAATTTATATATTTTAAATTTTTATTTTAACTTTACTAGATAAATTTTTATATTTTAATTTAATAATAACAAGTGTAAAAACTAATAAATAGCTTTTAATTAACTATTAACAAGAGGCTTACAAGTAACTTAATAAATATTAATTATATAATATTTATATAATAGAAATATTTCAAAAAATCAATAGGTTTCTGTAAAGTAGAAATTTTTGAGCTTTATAAAAACTTGAAATTCTATTTAAATCATACAAACACAATGAAATTTACATAGATATTTTATAAATCTATATACATTTTCTACTGTCAACTATGGATATAACGGACACCCTTACACCGGAATCACTAATTCAACGGACCGAATTTTTATATAATTTATGTTATAACGGATTTAATAGTAAAAAGGCCATATTACGTATAACGGAATTCTTTGTCAGCCCATATTATAAAATTCTAATCTATATAACGAATTCAATATAATGCGACAACTTTTTTTCTAACCGTTATAACGGAACCCAGCCTAATTCTGTTATTTATAATTCCGTTATATGGGTTATAACGAATATGCTATATAACGGAATTTTTCGATTAGCCCAGATTTCCGTTATAACCATAGTTGACAGTACATGGAATTAATTTAAATATTAAAGTTAGAATTGGATTTTAAAGTTTAAATGGGTTTTTTTTAGCATGCTAAACAGTTTTACTTAGTGCATCGAACGGTAATTATCTTAGTCACTTTTGAACAATGGTTAAAGTAATCAAACTATTTTTATATAAACGCAAATAAGGTTTATATTTATATAAATTAATAAATAAAATAATATAATATATAAATATTAATTAAGTTATATATAAAAAATCCATCCATATAAATCTACATTGGGTTTATAAATCTATATACAGATATAAAAATTGTATATAACATTATATACATTTATAGAGCTACATAATTTTTTCGGAGATACATGAATTTTATAAAAAATGTACTTGCTAATGTAGTCATATAAAGTTGGACATACTAATACACTAAAACATTAGACCACAACTATAAGTTGAATTTATTACTATATGAAGAAACACTTTTTATAGAAAACACTAAAACGCTAAACTATAAAGTATGTCACTTTTTGTATCTATGGTAAACCACATAGTTGCATCACCATGGATATCTACATACGATTCTTCTAAATTTTCATGTATTATTTTAGAATTACTTAATTCTAATTGAATTTTCTCATCATTTTGCCATTCGCTTATAATCTTACGGAGTTCTTCAGCTCTAGTTTTACATAACACTGTGGTGCTTCTTTGTTAACAGATGGTCGTAAATTTTTCATAACATTTTTATTTGAAGTTCGGGTTTACTTGAATTAAAATTATATGAAACAGACTTTCCATACAAAATTTCCCACATAACTAGGATTGGGATTGGCTCATAGTAAGCCGACGTGAGCCAGCTCGGCTCGGCTTATATAATACAGCAGCTGATTTTCTTTCTGATTTGCTAATTACGTTACAAAATCGAATAGAAAAAATTTATTATAATAACAATTTTTATCCCGATAGCTATCGTCAAATGAGTATCTGGTTTAATAATGCCTGACGAATGACGTAACCTTTCGTCACTGACGAATAACGAATTAGTAAATTTATAGGCTGTCGCACTATTGAACATGTGATGTATGTGACGCAGATCCCGAAGGACAAATAAAATTTTAGGATCATATATAGCGCGACATTATCAGAAAGATTCAAAGCAAACGTTCGTTTGTCAAAAATTTACTCAATAAAAAAACTTTTCCCAAAGACTGACCATCTTGTTAATTTTAGCTTAAATACGAATGTTAGTCTTTATAACAATGAGTTTTAAAGAATTTTGCATTACTTGAATGTGTGCCAGGTTCGTGGTGCAACAAAAAAGTTCTTCAAAGCTTGTTTATGTTAGGGTTAGGGTCAGGTTTAGGAATTAGAAGGGAGTAGTTTATACAGTAAATTGCCCAACGAAACCTTTTTTTAGAGCACTAAAGGTGGTTACTTATGCTGATTTTTGAGAAATAAGTAATTTTTTGACAAGGTGAAGATTTGTTTTGAATTTTCTTGGTGTTAAGTTCCACCTGATGTTGGAATCTGTGCCATAAGTCTGGCAGACATTCAAGACGTGCAAGAATTTTGTTTGTGTCACAAACCTGGCACACATCTCATGGTGCAAATATATGCACTACAGTTATGCAGATTTAAAATATCACTTCGTTTCTTATATGTTACTCGTCACGCCATCTTTGAGAAATTTGCATGTCACCTGTTATCACTCGTTCGTTCATTATTATATTGCTTTTTTATTATATAGATAGCTATTTGTGCAAATGTATCTTTTTATAAAATATGATTGGTCAATGCTTTGAAATGGTAACGTTGCAAATTCAAGTATAGCTACGATATATTCGAGTATTTTATCATACCGCTAACTTTATTTAAATTTTAGTCATGATTTTCAAGAATTCGGATTGTAATACTCTAAATTACGATCACAAAGACGACTACAATATGAAACGGAAATAAACAATTAGAACAATTTGAATGCATAAGAATTATCTGGTAATATATGGACGTAGAATAAACCAGCCTTTCCTATTGTAATATACAAATTAGGGAAAAATCAAGATATAGATAAAGAAGTCCTATAGGCAAATTAGGAAAAATCGAGTTGTACATACTGTAGATGAAAAAGCCCCATACGCAATTTCTAATCACATAACTATAGAATAGTAATAGTGCAATAAACTCGTATCTATAATAAATAAGCAAAAACAAGACATAACTTGCATTTGTACTTTTTTTTTTAATAAGTTTAACTTTGTCTAGAATTTTACCTTTATAGGGGTCTCGCCGTTTTCACCATCTGACAACAATGGTTTCGCCTAACAACAATAGTCCCATCAAAGTTGTCCAAGGAATAGAGATTAAAATAAGGCATCATCAATTTTAATTTTACTGGAGTCTGAAGTTAAAGATGCTTTTAGAGAAAAGTTGCACTTGATTGTATAATTTTACTGCTAAAATTTTAGGGTGCGGTTATACTGTAAGTCAATACAGGATTAAATATAATAATCTAACTTTTTATTAAATAAGATTTTTGGGGCTTTGAACATTTTTAGTTTAGACACCAAGCATTAATTATAGCGATAGTAGTTTTGGATTTAGCAACACTGTGGCTTTGATGTTATCCTTACATACATATATATGTACGTACATACTACTTTAAAGTGAGATTTTAAATCAATCGGCCTCTTGTAAAATTTGATTGCAAGCAAAACAGGTCAACTCTATAGAAATTTCAAAAAATAAATCAAGATGTCAGATGGTAATCAAGAAGATAAAAGCGAAGATAAATCAAATGATATTGTTACTGTCGATACGACTGAAACTAGCAGTGATATGAAGACAAATGCTCAGATGGCTCTAATGATTTTGAAACACCAATATGAACGAGCTCTTGAACTTCAGGAAAAAGTCTGGAAAATAAATTTCTATACAGCCTTATTATGTATTATGGGTATAGTTGTTGGGGTTGTTCTTTTAGTTTTAAAAGTACGTCTTACGGATTTAAATTCAGTTGTAAGCATTTCCGTGTCTCTTGGTAGTTCTCTCATTTCCGGAGGTGGTGCAATTGCAGCTTTTAGATCATTTATTAGCTCCGCTTCCAATTACGGTACAGGATCTGTTATTGAGAAAGAGATTAAAGGTCCTGATTTCGATAATCTTGCAGAACCTGCTGCTCTAATTGTGGAATCCGGAGTAATGGATGAAGTGTATAAAAATATTAATAATTTAAGATCAAATAATAACGAAAATACAAAATTGGAAGCGGCTCAAACTGTTTATGCGTTTATTGGTTGTTTGGCTCTTTTTGCTATTGCGGGGTATGATTTTTTTAATTTTGTTACTGGACATTCTAATGAAATTTATGTGGAAATTGTTCTTATTATTCTTGGTTTCATTGGTCTTTTATACTGTCTGTTTGTCGCTCTCACGATATCATTTGCAAAAAAAAACTTGAAATGGTTTCGTTTTTGTATTTGTCCTTTTGTTTGTGGCGTTTGTATTATAGACAAACATTGTGAACTAAAGGAGATTCGTTTTTCACGTGTAGAAGAAGAAAGAATTTTATATCATCTTAAAGGTTTAAAGTATGATACTAAAATTCATGAAACGGATACTAAAAAAATTAATGAAACGGATGATACTAAAATTCATAAAACGGATAATAATACTGTCAGTTAAGGGCAATAATATCTTCACGGAGAAAGCTTTTTTCACAATTTTCATAGTTTTGTTTGCACAAGTATAAGATCTGGAGATTTTTGGGTTCGAAAACTTTTCCATTCCAATTGTGCTATAGAATGAATATTAATATGCAAAGAATTTTTAAGCTCGTATTGCATTACAAGAATATAATTTTTAGAAACATTATCTTTCGAAATGCTATAGCACCGTAAAAATGTTTAATTTTTATTTCCAATTTCACAATGTTTTTAACTTTTTGAATTAAAGATAAGTAGTCAAATGTAAACATTAGAATTTTAAACATGTTAGCGCATAAATGAATTACCTCTTTCATAAATTCATCATTATATTCTTTTGAATAATGAAGTAATTTAAGTGCAACATGGTGGACAGTGATTCTACCGTTCTCTTTACACAAAGCATGATATACTGTAGCAGATTCACCTTTTTCTATAAATTGAATATTTTCAAATTCATCATAAGAAATCCAAGATAACGAATATTTACTATCAACCAAGATTTCTTTAAATTTTAATCAATATCTAAATTTATAATCAATAATAATTAATTACCTGTTACTTGTTCCCGTTCCCTAATAAATTATTTTAATGTAATTTTATCATGGCAACATAAAAATAACTTACATCTGGTGCCATTCATTAGCTTTTTGTAAGTCTCTTGTTACTTCAATATCATTTCGATAATAAAGTCCAACATAACGCATATCCCATTTTAGTAAATTTTTTAATATAAATGAATGCTTTATGTTCATCCTTTTCTATTTAAACTCCAGATCGATAACAATATCCAACATTATATGTTCCTATAGCGTGGCCTATCTCTGCAGATTTGTGATAGTAAATGAATGCCTTATTTTCATCATTTTTGACTCCCTCTAAACCTAACCTACTTATAATATCCTAATAGCGAAATGTTTTTTCTTAGTTTGCAATAAGGTCACATGATATGTGAAAAATTTTTTCTGGTGTTACTAGTCTTGTAGCCCATATACCGACAACTTGCAACCAATAAGAACGCAAAAAAAAATTGTCTTAGTCACTTTTGAACAATAGTTAAAGTAATCAAATTATTTTTATATAAACACAAATAAAGTTTATATAAATTTTTATATTTATATAAAATAATAAAATAATATATAAATTTTATATTTATATAAAATAATAAAATAATATATAAATTTTATATTTATATAAAATAATAAAATAATATATAAATTTTATATTTACATAAAATAATAAAATAATATATAAATTTTAATTGAATTATATATAAAAATCCAACCATATAAATCTATATTTGGTTTATAAATCTATATAAAATTGTATACAACACATATAACATTTTATATATCATTTATAGAGTTACATGAATTTTATAAAAAAATGTATTTCTCACCTTAATACCGAAAAAAAAATAATAATAAATGTATTTGCTAATGTAGTCATATAAAGTTGGACATACTAAAAAACTAAAACATTAGATCACAACTATAAGTTGAATTTATCATTATATTAAGAAACACTTATTATAGAAAGCACTAAAACACTAAACTATAAAGTATGTCACTTTTTGTATCTATGATAAACCACATACTTGCATCACCATGGATATCTACATACAATTCTAAATATTCATGTATTATTTAATTCTGATAGAATTTTTCTCATAATTTTGTCGTTCGCTTATAATCTCACGGAGTTCTTTAGCTCTAGTTCTACATAACACTGTGGTGCTTCTTTGTTATCAAGTGGTCGTAAATTTCATACCATATTTTATTAGAAGTTCGGGTTTGCTTGAATTAGGATTGGGATTGGCTCATAGTAAGCCGGCTTACCACGGCTTTTGAGCTGAGCCGACGTGAGCCAGCTCACTTGGCTTATATAATATAGCATATTGTGAGTATTGTGAGCAGTGGAAACGTGATCCCGGGAGCACATGGCAGGGGATGATCGATGTGGCGCAGTAACGCAATTAACGGCTATGTCGATCATCTACCTAAAATGGGTTTCCCGGGATTATCGGTCGTAAAAGTCGTTTAGAAGATATAAGGGTAATAGCGGTAATAAGGACTTTAAGGGAAAACCATAAGTAAAGGGATATATGATATATAGGGGCTTTAAGTAGTATAGG
Organism: Cetraspora pellucida; assembly: GCA_910591915.1. Classification (NCBI taxonomy): domain Eukaryota; kingdom Fungi; phylum Glomeromycota; class Glomeromycetes; order Diversisporales; family Gigasporaceae; genus Cetraspora; species Cetraspora pellucida. The sequence goes on from CAJVQA010001940.1 coordinate 6,601, forward strand.
ATATTTAAAGTATATACGATAAATAATAATTTTAATATCTTTAATAGCTGTAGGAGTGCATAAGCAATGAAACAATATATAATAAAGGCTTTGTGCCCTACATGATGAGCAGTTTTCGTGCTTGCAATACATTTTGACCCAAATACTTTCCTGCTTTCGTGACAATATATTATAAAACCTACGATCATAAACACACCACTCGCCAAATCTAACCACCTCTTATCAACTAAGCTATTTGTAGGTTACATGGCATATTCATCTGTTAAGTGACTAACTTGCCACATCACTCATGTCATTTTGGTGGTGACTGTGAGATACAAAATGTTAGCTACCCTCTTCCCAATTCAAATTTTTGTGTTAGTTCTTGAAAACTCCTTTCCCATATAACCATACTATTAAAAAGATACCTCTATACTAAAGCCAAAATGAATAAGAATCAGCTGAAAGAACTCCTGGATGGTTTAACTATATCTTTCTCCCAAGTTGCAATTACTATTGCTAATTCCAAGAAGGACCCTGAAGACAAGAGGGAGCTGACTCATATGAAGATTGTTTCCTTTTACAAGAATGATAAAGAAGATCCTATTGAGTGGTTGAAGTCATTTGAAAGAGCCACTGTGTCTAATAATTGGTCTGAGCAAAGAATATTAAAGATCATGTCTAGATATCTCCAAGGTTTGATTGCTAATTGGTATAAAGAAAAAAAAGAATAGTTAAAAGAATAGAAGAATGATGATGATCAAGAAAGAAGTTTTTATCACATTTTTCTGGAATTTTTTGCTATGATAGAGAAATGTTATTATTGGCGAATAGAATTGAATAATCTTTAACAATAAAAGGATGAGAAGATTGATGCATATGCAACAAAATTTAAGCATCTTGTTGCCAGAGTGAATCCTGAAAAAGAGTTATCCAATTCCTATATTATTAGAATGTTCTTAAGTAGACTATATAACAAGACTCTGATCTTTGTAGTCATTTTCAAACCTGACACTTTAGAAAAGACTATTGTCATTGTATAAAGGATTGAAGTCAGTGAATATTATAGCAAACAGATCCAAGAGAAAGGACACCAAAATAAGTTAAAAGAGGAATTAGGTAACCTATTCTAGAAAATTAAGCAGATGGTCTTGAATTATACTGCTCTTAGTGAGAAACATCCTAGAGAATCTTATAGTAAAAGTAATTAGAAGAGTAATAAAGATCAGAAGAAGTATCATGAATTTAGAAAGAAAATAATATATTATAACTGTAGTAAGATGGGTTATATTATTCATTATTGTTTGTCAGAAAAGAGTCCTAGAATACATAAAGACTAGCAAAAGAAAATTAGTAATTATATGAAAAACTTGGTGTCCAATAATAATGCTAAAGTCTGAAAAAAGGATGAAGTATACAACTTAAATGAAAATAGATACCAACTATATAAAAGAAATAGAGAAAAAATACTGCAAGGTCAATCTGAGTTCCAATGGAAGAATAGGTTAAGGAGTCACCCAAATACCAATCAACTACTCATAAATTTGGATAGAGATATTGAAGTAATAAAAGAGAATAAATTTGTATTAACAAGTAAAAGTTTATATGAATTCAAAATGATGTCATTCAGATTGTGTAATGCCTCTATAATGTTTTAGTGACTAATAGGTAAGGTATTGGCAAGTATATCAAAAAGTTTATAGTAATATATATTGGCAACATTAACATGTACTTCAGAACATTTTAAGAGCACTTAGATCATCTAAAAAAAGTGTTTATAAAACTAAATTTAGCTGGATTAAAGATTAATTTAGAAAAATGTAGTTTCTTTAAAACTGATTTTCAGTTTTTAAAACATGTGGTGAAACATAGCAGTATCTAACCTAATGAAGCAAAGGTCAAAAAGTAAAACATTATCCCATATTCAAGACCTGACAACTAAGAGCCTTTATAGAACTAGCATCCTACTATTGTTGGTTTTTATCTAAGTTCTGTAACTGTTATACAGCCTTTACACAGATTGTTAAAGAAGAATATTAAATATGAATGGACAAATGATCAACAGAAAGCATTTGAAAAATTAAAGACCCATTTAATCTCAACCCTTATCCTTCAGTATCCAACGTTTCAAAAACATTTTACTTATATATAGATGTGTCTAGTACTGGATTGAGTGCAGTATTAGTATAGAAGAAAGAAGATGGCAAGAAATATATAATTTTGTACATTAGTAAAGAGTTGTTATGAGCAGAAAAAACTATTCAACTATGGAACTGAAGTGCCTTGCAGTACTATAGACCATCAAATATTATTGTCATTACTTTAGATTTAGACTATTTATAGTAATAATAGATTATATAACATTAAAGTGACTTCATACATCTAAGCTGAATAGGAGATATGCTATATGGATTATACAGTTACAACTCTACAACCACACTATAGAACATTGGGCTAATAGGAAGCATAGTAATGTAGATGCACTTTTATAACAACATGACCTTTAGAAAGTCAGTAGTAATGAGATAGAAATAGGTGTAAGTATACAAAAATGTAGGAAATAGTTACTAATATTAGCAAAGTATAGTACAGATAAATATAAGAACAGGACTAAGCAAAGATAACAGCAATAGTATTAAAAATATAGAATAAATCACTCATGACAATAAAGAATAGGACAATATAGAGTGAATTGATAATACCTTTTAAGTAATGAAAATGTGGTAGAATTTTGATAAAAAATTTGAAATGTTTATAGTAATAAAAGAAATGGCTAACAAAGAAAAGAAGATATAAAATTGGAAGAAGGTAAAAGATTAAGAAGTAGTTTAATAAGATTTACAGTCTTTCTTAAAGAAAATAAACTTAGAATTCAAGATAATAATCCAATGAAGTTTTAAAAATTTACAATAAGGTACCATATAGCATTATACTTTACCTAACTGACTAGGTTCTATGGTAAAGTATACTATGTATATTCCAATCCAACTAATTGACCATTATATTTTAAAAGTGCTGAATCAACATAAAACCATCCATTTGATCCAGCATTGTAATTATTGATTGTTAGCACATGATTCTTAAAATCTGTTAATATTACAAAATTGAATTGTTAGTAGAACATGGCAAGAGTTAGCTTAAAAAGAATACTTATGAAGTACTGGAATCAATTTAAAGTATACTGAGCTACTGGATAAAAAAGCAGTCAATGCTGATAGGGACATATAGTTAATGAAAAATGGCAGACTTATAATCATAAACCCATTCAAGATCAATAATAGCCTTCAATATTTAACTAAAATTTCAAATTGAAAATTAATAAAGTTAGCCACTGTTAAAGAGAAAATTAATTCAAAAAACACATCAGTTAAAAGTCTTAGAAGTTAAATAAAAAGCAAATCTGATGATAAATAATATTCAGACCAGATTGTTAGTGTTCTGACTATAATAAGAAATAATAAATTCAATATTATATAATAGGATCAAGTAATATATATACAATCAATACTTGTTTTCAAACCAAATTAATTACAGAAAAACAGAATAATTAGACTAAGTAGAACCCTGAAACTAAAAAATAAGAACCTTTATAAGCCAAACATACATTACTCAAATTGGTTGATAAGGATTATACAGAAACTGAAAGTTGACACTGTTCTATTAATGACATACAATCATCTAACAGGAGGCTATTTCAAAACAGATGTGATATTTGAAAAGATTAGAAGTATATAATACTGGTTCAGAATGTTCAACAATATAAAGAAATATGTTAGATGTTGTGATAAATGCCAGTAAAGAAGTAAAAATAGATCAAAAGGCCTCCTAAATCCCATACCCATATCAGCCTGTTTTACTAAGTTGGGATCAATATTGTCAGCCCTTTACTTATTACCTCAAGGTCCAACTATTATATTATTGTAGCTACAGATTATATAACCAAGTGGCTAAAGCCAAAGCAATCCAGTTTGCAAACACCCAAGAAGTATTCAATTTCATATTTAATAAAATTATTTGCTAGCACAGGTATTTTAAAAAATTGCTGTTAGATCATGACACACATTTTCTCAACCATGTAGTAAATTAATTACTATAAAAGTTTCATATTAAGCATTTGTTGTTCATTCTGTATTATCTACAGACTAATGGATTAGTAGAATAGTTCAACATAACATTATATGAGGCTATAGCAAGAACAATAGAAATAATCAATGAATAGGACCTAGTCATATTAGCAATCCTGTTTGCTTATCAAATAAACTGCAACTTAACAACAAAGATCATGTTATTTTTTTTAATATATGAACATAAACCACAGCTATTTATAAAACCAAGTGAAACAAGAAAATTAGCTAATGAAATAATAGTATATAAAACAATAGATTTTATTAAAAAATTACCTACTATTCATGACTTTACAATTATATAGATACAACAAATACAAATAAAAATGAAGTAACAGTATAACAAACAAATTAAAGTATGCCTCAAGCTGGAAATTGGTAATAAAGTTCTTGTGTATCATGCATCAATGGAGTATAACAAGAGCTTAAAGCTAGAACCAAAATAGAAAGAGCTATTTTATATATATAAGATGTTTCTTAAAAATGTATTCAAAATAAGAACTATAAGTGAAAGCATTATAGCATCACATATAAATATCAAACTATTAAAAACAGTATTATAAGCAATAGGATATCAAAGAAGAAAATAATAAAATTGCTTGCAAAAAAAAAAAAAAAATGAATTGTTAAAATTTTTATATAAAAGAAAAAAAGTATAAAAGAAAAATAATGAGTATGAGAGAACTTATATGCAAATATAATTAACTTTTAACTATGTTGAGTCTAAATGAAATCATAGTTGATATTACTGTCTACATGTCTGCCAATATTAATATTATCCTACTGCTGTTTAATAAGTCACATAACCTTGTGACTGCAGAAACTCTAATTTATTTATTGTTAACTCAGGCAATATGCCTTAGGAATCAGATCAGTACTTTAATCTATTTCTATTATCTTGGTATACTGTTTGCTTATGTCACCAATGATCAGAAGATGCAGATGAGAAGAGTCATAACTAAACATTATTATCTTGTAGTTATAAAAGTCTATAATATCATTTCATCTTGAGGTATAAGTCAAATTTATGAGACCCTAGTAATTATGCTTAACAACATCTGAAGATTAACAAGTGCTAAAATTCAACAACTCATTTTGTAAAGTTTGTGGAACTTACCTTGAGTTGGGGTTAAATATAAGAAGTGAAAATGTAATCCTAGAAGCATATGGCAGAAGATGATCAATATAATGCAGTAATACAATTAATAGCTATATCAATCATCTATCTAAAATGAGTTTTCTGGAATTATCAGTTGTAAAAGTTATTTAGAAGATATAAAAATAATAGCAGTAATAAGAACTTTAAGGAAAAACTATAAGTAAAGGAATATATAATATATAGAGGCTTTAAGTAATATAGAACATTAAAAGTATATATGATAAATAATAAGTTTAATATTTTTAATAGCCGTAAAAGCATATAAGTAATGAAACAATATATAATTAAGGCTTCATGCCCTACATGATAAGCAGTTTTTGTGCTTGCAATACATTTTGACCCAAATAGTTTTTTGCTTTCATAACAATATATTATAAAATCTATGATCATAAATACACTACTCACCAAATCTAACTATCTTTTATCAACTAAGTTATTTATAGATTACACAATGTATCCATTTGTCAAGTGACTAACTCACTGCATTGCCCATGTTAGTATATTGTGAGCTATAAGACATAACTCTAGAAACACATAAAATAATATGATTAATTTAGTACAGTAACAATTAATAGCTATATTAATTATCTATCTAATATGTGTTTCTCAGGCATAAAGGTTTTAAAAGTTATTTACAATTAATAGAAGGAATAATATTAATAAGGAAAATAGATGCAAATTATAATTAATAGGTTATATAGAAATATAGGTTTTAAGTAATAAAGAACAGTAAAGTGATAAATAAGAGATAATAGATTTAATATGTTTATTATCTTAAAGAATGTATATGTAATATAACAATATATAATAAAGGCTTCATGCTTTATAATAACAGTTAGTTTATGCTTATCATAAAATTTGTCTCTAAATAATTACCTATTTTTACTACATTATAATACTTATAAATTATATCATTCACTAAATCTAATATGCCTTTTATCAACTAAGCTGTTTGTAGATTATACAACATATCCCATTAAGAAATAACTAATTCACCATTTTAATTATACTATTATAGTTATAAATATGAGATTCAAAACATTAGCTGCTTCTTCTGATTTAAAATTTTACATTAGTAAGATGAATAAAAGTTAGCCAAAAAAACTTCTTTTAGCTAAGTTGCATTATTAATGCTAATTTTAAAACAAACCCCAAAGACAAAAAAGAATTGGCATATGTGAAAATTATTATCTTTTATAAAAATAATAACAAAGATTTGATCATTTAGTTGAAGTTATTTAAATGAGTTGCTATAATTAACAATTGGTCCAAATAAAGAATATTAAAATTATTTTTAGATATCTTCAAACTTTGGTTACAAACTGGTATAAAGAAAAAAAAATGTAGCTAAAAGAATAAAAGAATAATAATGATCAGAAGAAAGCTTTTATTATATTTTTCTAAAATTTTTTAAAACATTAGAGAAATGTTACTATTAGCAAATAGAGCTAAATAATCTTCAATAATAATAAAAGAGAATATAGATATATATGTAGTAAAGTTTAAATATCTTGTTATTAGAATTAACTTCAAATAAAAGTTATCTAACTTTTAGATTATAAGAATGTTTTTAAGCAGACTATGTAGCAAGACTTTGATTCTTGTTACTATTTTCAAACTTGAGCTATTAAAGAAGGCTATTGTAAATGTTTGAAGATAAAGTTAGTAAATACTATAGCAAACAGACTTAAGTAAAAGGTCATCAAAAGAAACTGAAAGAAAAATTAGGTAACCTATTTCAAAAGATTAAGCAGATAGCTTTGAATTATAATATTCTTAGCAAAAAATATTCTAAAAAGTCTTATAATAAAAATAAATTAAAAGATAATAAAGATCAGAAAAAGTACCATAAAGTTAAAAAAAAACATATTATAATTGTAGCAAACCTGGTTATATTATCTAGTATTATTTATTAAAAAAGACTTCTAAAATAAGTAATAAATACAAACTCAACAACTATGTTAGAAAAAGTGCATTTTATAGATTAAAAAGAAAATAAAATATATATTCTGAACAAAAACTAATACCAAATATATAAAGAAAAAAATAAAAAGATAGTTTAAAATTGACTAAAATTCAAGTAAATAAATATCTAAAAAATTGTAATATTATAAATATCCAACTATTAATTAACTTAGAGAAAGTCTCTATATAATAATAGAAGATAAATTTATATTTGTAAGAAAAGTAAAAAAAAGTATGACCAATTAGAATTAATAAATTTTTTTTTTTAGTATTAAAGTAAGGTCTTGCTTATATTTTTATTGGTAGTTTAAAAGTTAATAGCTATATAAAGCTATTATGTATAAAAAGTAAGTTTCTATATAAATGCTATAGCTAAAACCAACACTTGCAGTCAGGACTAAATCATTAAACTGCTAACTATATAGCTATTGCTCTAAGTACAAATAAAAAAAAACTTATATTTAATCATAAAAGCTTAGATATATTTATCTGTAATCTAAACTTACTAGAATGGTCAAGACTCACCTAGATTTGTAAATTTAGGATATGATTATAAGAAATATTGTATTTGATCCAAAGAATAGTCCAAATGTTGAATTTATAAATAACATATTTAATAGGTAGAAAGGTATTAGAATTGGAGTGTAGTTGGTTAGATAGCCCACATAGACAAGAATAAGTATAGTTTTTGCAATTAGAGTTTCTTCTGTTGCTTTGACTTGATTGAGGTGAGAGTCTGGCATAAGGTAGTTTAAATCCTTGTTGTTGTTTTCAGTTAACAAAGTTTATATAATATGGTTTCTATATTTGTTTGTAGAAAAGTTCATTAACTTTAAGCAGAATAGCAATAATTATTTGTGAGACTAATTTGTATAAAATATTAAAGTTTTGTAAAATATTAATTAAAGATTTAGAAATAAGTCCTTTAAGTATAATATTAATATAGTATTAATTTGTTTGAAGAGGTATAGAGTAAAAAGCATAGTGGTTATTAATTTTGTGGATAAGTTATTCTTGTTGGTTTGTAGATAAATCAAGGTCTGTATAATTAATATATTCAGATATGCTAGTTTTGATAATATTGAAAATAAGTAATATATTTGAGCATGCATACCAATAAGTTAGAGAGTTGGCAAGATTACAGTTGAAGCAGTTAGTATTGTAAAATGTATGTAAATAAGTTTTGTGAAAGTGAAAGTAAATAGGAAGTTCATTTAATAAGATTTTAATTTTGAATAATTTAAGGTAATTGAGTTTAAAGTTAGTGACATTATAAGTTGGTTTTTGGTTGTAGTTAAAATATAGCCAAGTTAATCTCTAATCAATTTAGAAAATCAAAGCTTCTATTCCATGTTACATTTTTGGGAAGACCATATTACTAAGATGTAGGCTCTACAGATGTTTTTGATAAAGCTTCTAGTTGGATATTCAATAAAATACTGATCCCAAAAAATTATATAATATGAATTGTAGATGCTTGTGTAGTAAAGTATAGTGTAGATAATAAATTATGTTGTTTTGCTAGTAAGTCTGCTAAATTATTAAGAGTGTTATCAGAATAAGCTTGTACTTTGTAAAAGTTAATCTGATAGTTATAAGATTTGATAATATTAAGTAAAATGTGCTATATAGGTCCTGAGCTGAATTTGAAAAGCTTGTTAGGATTTAAGAGAGTAATATATATTTAGAATATTTAGTAATTATAGACTAGAAATCATAAAAATATTAATTGTTGAATTGCAAGAAATGATTAAAACAGCTAAAAGAATTGACATTAGATTAGCTTTGTAAGAAGATGGCTAAAAAAAGATTTTAGTTAAGAATTTGTGAATTATTTGGTTAAAATTATTAACTTGTACTCATTTAATACCCATTGTATATTGTTCTGTACTAATGTTAATTACAGAACCATTAGTATAGAAATTAAATGTATTTTGTATTATATTAATAAGAGAATATTGTTCAAATATAAATATAGCTTCTTTTTGCTTAAAAATTTTAATGTAGGAGAGTCAGAAATATGGATAGTAGGAGTAGAAGATAAGGATAATGGATGTTTAATTACAGTTGAATAAATTAGATCAATATAGTTTGCATTAAAGTTGAGTGCATTAGAAGAAACTCTTTCAAGAAATTGAATAGAAATTAATAATGATATATTAATTGTGTAGTAATTTGCAACTTTATTAGAGTTAAAATAGCAATCTGTACAAGCTGAGCATTGAATTGATAGGAAGAAGTAGTGAATAGAGAGTTCTGCATTAATATTTGTTTTCTAGTATATGATAGATATTTGATTGTCATTTTTAAAATATTAATAAATTTTGCTAATAATAATATCATTATTATTGTATATTAGTAATCAGAGTTTAAAAATTTTAAAAATATGTTGGAAGTTATAGATAAAAAAATTATGTTCAGTTTGTTGATATTGTGGAAGTAGTATTCTGGAGCTGTTGTTAGTAGTTATAATATTTTCTAGATATATAAACCAAGATAGCTTATGTTCTTTAGATAGCTGTACTAAGTGAGATAAGAAATGATTCTATTGGAGTAAAGTAGTATTGTTTGCAGTGCAAAGTTGATCAAGATATAAGATATTAAGTTTTCTAAATTGTTTTTTAAAGGTAGTGTATTGGAAGTAAGAGAACATGATTAGTTTTAATAATTGAAGATTGTATTGTATAGTATTGGGCTAAGATATACTATTATTGGCTATTATAGACATGTTAATATGTATAATAAGTTAGATAATTTTAAAGTTTAAAGTATATATATTAGGTTCATTAATATTAGGTTGAAAATGTTGTAGTATATTTGTAGTTGATCAGAAATTATTTTGTAATTGTTATAGTTAAATACATATAAAAGTTTCTAGTAAATAAGAGTTGTTGATTTATAAAATAAAGTTGGATATATGATGTTGAAGCTGAATGTCTCATGATAATATAAATTATTTGTTTATCTGTAATTTTTTTGGACCTAGTAATATTTGTAAGTTGAAATGTTTTTTCTTAAATTAGTTTAATTTGTGCTATTTGTTTGTTGTTAAGTGTAAACTAGCAGCCAAAAAATTTAAAAGGTTGGTTGGCTGGAATAGAAGTAAGTATAGAATTAAAAAATTAAGTAGTAGTTTGGAATTGGTTAGATATAAAAATAGATTTAAAGAAGTTGATTTGAATATTGATTAGTTAATAAAAGAATGTTGTAGTTTAAAGTATCTTTTTAAGTTCTAATTTGGATTGAGATATTCAAAGTATATCATCTATATAGGCTAAAACAGAGGTAAATGTATTGAGACTTTAGGTTTTAAATAGAAAGAGACTTGTGGGCCATGTTGTAGATAATATATAAACTTTATGCTATGATGTGACTTTGTAAATAAGTAGGTCATAGTATATTTACCAAAAAAGAGGAGTAATAGTTTTATCTTGGTCTATTTCATTTTTAACTGAATAAAAATCAATAAAAACAAAGTTTGTAATTACTTTGTTTTGATGATCTGTAAGTAGATTAATAAGTATATTAATCAGTTTGGATGACATATTAATACAGTTAAGAGTTTTTTCAAATAAGTTCAAGTTGACTGAATTATAAGCTTTGCTCATGTTTTGGAATATAAGCCAAAGTTTTTTGAAATTGCAACATGCATCTTTTATAATATTGTTAAGTATATGAATAGAGATAACAGTGTTATTGTCTGAAAGGGCAATATAATTATAGAATAAAAGTATTTTGAATTTTGTAAAAGTATGGTTTAAGCAATTTGTAAGCAGTTTGATGTATAGTTTTTTAGTATGCTTAAGAAGACTAATGGATTTGGTGTTGGTAAGATTACTATCAAAGTTTGTTTTTTGAAAATTTAAAAAATTCTGCTTTCTTTAATTATTTAAATATATGGTTTATAGAGATACATTTATTAAAAAGAACAGTGATTGCTTGAAGAAATAATAAGTCTGCATGTTTAAGCATTTCAAAGCTAATGCCTAAAGAGTCACAGGCTTTATTGTTTAGCAGCTAAGCTAGTATTGAATTGACTTTATTAATAGTAAATTTGAAAAAAGTGTTGTTAAACTATTCAGAATTAATGTCTAGTTTGTGATTATATTCATTTTACTAGTCAGATTCATATATTTGTTGGTTAATATATCAATATAATGTCTATTGATCAAAATGTTGTTAAATATGAAGTTTAATATTAGATGCATCAATAATAATATCATTGTTTATTCTGATGTTATCAAATTTGACAGGATCTTTATGCCAGTTAAAAATACTATTAATCATAAAAATGGAGTTTAATTGTAGTTTATTACATTTTTTAGTAATATTGTTATTAATTTGTTGTTTAATTTTTTAATGTTTTCTATATTATAAGTATGGTATAATGTTTTCTATTTATTTTTAGCTAAATTTAACTAATTTGTTACTAGGTTATATTCTGTTGATAGTAGTAAAATGTTAAGATTACAAAATGTATTAATATGAATAATAAGTTAGTTATAATAAAGTGAAATAGGTATTAAGTATTGAAGAGCATGTTTGGTTTGTCAAATAATATTGCCAAGTTTTTTAAGATAATGATATAATTTTGAAGCTCTTGTAGAGAAAATGTGTTGGAAATTTTTGATTATAAATTTTTTGTTGAGGATGTATTGAAGAACAGCAATAATAATACTATTTTGAATTTTATGTCATATGAATTCTAAGAATTCTGAGGTTTGAATATTGAGTAATATTTGGTTAGTAGTTAAGTTAGAAGTTACTTGGTTTGAAAAAAGTTTCTATTGTTCATTATTTATGTTTTTATATAAGAATGTTTTTCATTGAATTTTGGTTAAGTAGCAGAATTTGCCTAAGTATGCATAAAGAAAAGACCAATTAGAAATGAGAATTTTGAGATCACTTTGAGTACTAGTATTAGGATCTTTAACAGTAAAGAAGTTAAAGTAATAAAGAAGAGGTTGGTTAGCTCAGATATAGTTAATGTTACTATTATATTTACTGCTTTGCCATGTAGATGTAAAAGATTATGTATGACTAACTAAGTTATATAAATTATTATATTGAAAAAAAATGAAGTAGTTTATATTTAATTGAAGAGAATTGGATAAGGTAGTTGAATGCATTAAAGTTACCCAATATTATAGATTGTATATTTAGGGTAATAGCTTGTTAGATCTATTGTATAATAGTATTTTGTACTAATAGTCTGAGTTGAGAGTTATCATATGATAAATAAATTGAAATAATTCTAAACTTAAAGTTATGTTTAAAGAAAAGGTCTACTGTGATGGTATATTCTGTAAAAAGTAAAATTTTGTAGATGTGGCATTTAATAGATTTGTAAATTATAATAGCTATGTTAGCTTTTGGCTTATTAGTACAAAACTAGAGATAAGTAAAATATTTAGATTTTTGTAGTTTGGTTATAGGGTTATTTGCAGCAATTTTAGTTTTTGTAATGCTAATAATTTTAAAATTGTTAGAGAGATAGAAGTTTTCCCAAAGTTGTTGTTTAAAATTTTTATTATAACCTTATATATTATATATATTGCGATTTCAGAATCAGCAAGTCTGTTGCTAAATTAATTCAACTCTTGTATAACTTACAGTGGCTAAGTTGAATTAGGCATGTTAGATTTAGCTGGGTGGTTTATCTGTAGGTATGTACTTTTCTTCTCTCTAGACTTTTCTGAATTCTAGTCTTCTACTAACTCTTTGTTTTTTCTTTATCTTTTCTTCTATGCCTTAACTTGAGATTACTTTTCATTGAATCAGAGTTGGAACTCTTTTATAACATTAACAGTCTTGTTATGTGACTTGCAGTGAGTGATCAACTTGTGAGTTTAAGGGTTTATTTGAATAAATGATAAGGATAACAACGGAAATTAACAATGGTTTATTAGTTTGTATAGAATGGACTCTTACTTTTATTAAGAGTCGGGTATTTATTGTAATTAGAGAATTTATTGTAATTAGAGAATTTATTGTTATTAAGAAATTTTTGTTAGGAATGTAGAAAATGTTGTTCTCCTAAGGCAAAAATGCTCTTTATTTATAATAAATGTTTTGTTTACATTTATAGTTAATTTCTTTTATAAATGCATTAGATTTCTTATATTCTATATTCTAACTAAGTCTAATAAAACACTAAATTTCAAATGTGGCAACCTAGTAAAGTGGTCAAATTGTCAACTTACCAAGTAGTAGATTGGGTGTTCAAATTCTTTCGATGGTAAAAATTTGGATAATTACCTATATAATATTTATATTATGGCAACTGTTACTAATGATTAGGTTAGGATACCTGTAATAGTGGTCACACCAGTATAACTGTTAGGTCATGAGGCATCTGTGCAATGTTGAAGTTACACAGAGGAATGCAAACTGACATATCGAGCAGTGCAAATACTAAATAAGTCCTTGTGGCCATATAAATCTGTTGAAATTGAGTAACAAGAAGTTTATTTGGGAAGATCTGAGTAAAGAAGTAGCTGGATCTTCAACAGCTCTACTGTAAAGGCTAGCCTAATGAAACAGATACCAAGGTCTAGTACCTGGTCCTAGTAGCCGGACAGACAAGAACCTCTGGGTTGGAAGTCTTGGAGATACTACTAACCAGGCCATCAGAATGAACTAGAGGAAAAGGATATTGGGCTGACCTGATGTACTGATAGACTAGTCGTAGTTCTATATAGACTATCTGGATTGGAAGTTTGGTAAAAGGGCAGAAAAAAAGGCAGGAGTATACTAAAGTACTGGGGTTATGCTGTGAAGTAGATGCTGGGGTCTAAGTGAACTCTCCAAGGGCATAGTGGTTTAATGATTAGCTCTGACCACAAGTGTTGGTTCTGCTATAGTGATATCTAGATTAGCTATAAAAATGTGTACAAAAGGCTCTGAGGGGTTTACCTTGAGGATAAATTAGTTCTAAGGTTGAGGATGATAATTTGGGCATCTAAGATAACCAGTGATGTTAACACAGGTTACAGGTTCAGAGGTTTAAAGTAAAACATCTAAGCAGAGGCGTTAGATATGGCAATTGGTAGGGAACCTTCAGGCAGACTTCTTAAATAGGTAATATAGAAAAGTTATATATGTAGTCAATTGTATGCTCTTCTGTAGTAGTTTATTGAACCACAATACCAATAAGTAATTAATAAAAATCAAAAGACCAAAGAGGTCACCTTAATATTAAAAAAAAAAAAACACTAATATTTCATTTAACTTATATATAGATGAAGTTGGAGAAGTGATGTAAGTAACATAAGTAACATTTTCATCATATCCATATGACCTTGGATCAGATTAGGATTGTCACTTCGATTCAGTTACCTGTGACCCTGAAAATCAGACTCACAGTACAAATTAATAGATCAAGTGGTTTGGAATTTGTTTGTGTTAAATTATTGAAAGAAGATAGAAGTAAGCTGTGATAGTTTGAAGGATCTGGTCTTTGGAATAAGTAAAAGATAAGGAAGAACTAATAGTCTAAGGATGCTGATATAAAAAAGACTAATATTAATATATTTGATTTTAGTTGAATATTTGGATAGTGCCAAATAGCTTGAACTGGTAAGATAAAATGATTAGGTATGGGTTTTGGTTCTGATAAAAGGTAGATATAAGCTTTGCTATAATTATTTTTAAAAGAGATAATTAATATATAGCTATATAAGTTATCAGATAAGTAGCCAAAGCTATAGATATGTCATAAAAAAGTATTAATAGTTTGAGTATAAGAAAGTAGTAGTATGTGGTTGTAATTAGAAATTTGATATAGTAAGTATTAAATTGAATGTTGTTATAGTATCATTAGCTATAGTAGTTTTATCATAGCCATCTAGGATAGTTTCTACTAATTAAGAATAAGTGTTGTTTAGTTTATTATTCTTTATGATCAAATTAGTATTTAATGTATTATTGTTTATTAGAAAGAATTTAGAAAAAATAAATATAGATAGATAGTAGATATAACCTAATAGTTGTAAAAAGAAGTATTCAGATAAGGGTTAAGACATATATAACAAATGTATATAACATTTATTATAGTCAAGTTTGATTAATATTTTAAGTACAGAGGATAGTGATCCTAGTGTAGTAGTTGGGTTGTCATCCTCCAAGCAGTAGGTCCAATGTTCAATTTCCATCGATGACAAATTTTGAAAAAATAAACCTATTTCAGCAAACTTATCCATGATCTGGGGTTTGTAGATCTTGTAATTTTGGTTATACCAAGACTAACTTTGGAAATATGCAATGTCATATGAATAAATCTGAAAAGTATATAATCGGATTAGAAGCCTGCTTAGAAATCCCAAGCAAAGAGGTAGTACAACTTTTGACAGTACCACCTGTGAAGATCTTGATCTGCTAAAGAAAACCTAGGGCAGATGACCTGTACAGGCAAGAACCTCTAGGTAGAGGGTTCACCAACCTGGCTATCAGTTGATCTGGGCATGAAGTCGCATTATGCAAGGCTAACTGGATTGGTAGTATAGGAGGACTTGCAAGGATAGATAAGATAATAGTGAGGTTGTAAAAGGAGGGTACTGGAGTTGTATGAACTTCTCAAGGGTTGTAAACTAGGTTTAGTTATAATTTGAGATACAGAAGGCTCTAGTAATAATGTCTTAAGGATAATCTGCATGAAATAAGACAGGAGTTCTAAGGATATAGGTAAGCATCTAGAACTTCTTGACTAACATCATGTAACAAAGATGTTCTAGTGATAACAGTAAGGATTGCAGTACAGAGGGTTTAAATAGACAACACTTGTAGTTGGGTTGTAGGTATAGCAGCTAGTGTAGAACCTATATATAGGCAGACTACCAAAAGTGTATGTGTGGCTAGATGTATTCTCTAATGTAAGGTAGCTTCTCTGAGGTAATCGGACTGTAAGTTACTGTGTCTTATGATACTAAATAAAAAAGCTTTAGTCTCCAAAAGACTAGTTTAAAAAAAAATATATATTTTAAGTACATAGTTAAAATTATTGTATTGTGTAAAGTTGTATTAATAAATGTGTTTTAAAAATAAGTTGAATGTTTGTAGATATAGAAGTAAGAGTAAATTCAGATATGTTAGTTATTATTTATAATATGAGTTTGGATTATATAATATCTCATAAGTTGGTTTTTGCAATACTTCCTTGATATATAATGATAAAATAGAATTTAAGAAAGTAAAAGATTCTTTTATAAATTTACTTACTATATGCTTGGCTTTCACAGCTATAAAGAGTAACATAGTCTGCTTTGTATATTGAGTCTAGTCATCATTAACTTGATTCTCTATATAAATGGACTTAACTACCTATTCACTTATATCATTTTCTTTTGAAAATAGCTTATGTTCAATAGAGGACATTATAATTTCAGAAATGATGGCTGCATTTATAGATTTTACAGAAGATTTAATTAAAAAAATTATGAGAATAAATAGATAGAAAAGTAACTTAACTAAGGGTTTTAGTATAGGATAGACTTCTATCAGTTTTGGTTTTGTTTTTAGATAGTTTTGGGTTAAAGAAGAGATTATCTTTAAACATTTTAAGATAATGAAATTTAATTTTAAATTTATCTTGAAGTAGTTTTTGAGCTTGTGAATAAATTGAAATTTTATATATTTCAAGAATTTCTGAAATTAAAATAGTTAGTTATTTTTTTTTTTAAATATTAAGGTGAGTACTTGTGATCCAGGATTTTATTGATAGTATATTTGGCTAATAATTGCTTT
>CAJVQA010001941.1:0-23564 GCA_910591915.1 Cetraspora pellucida
TTGTTTTAGTTTATTTCTTAGTTATTTTAGTTATTTTTATCTTAGTATTAGGAATACAACTTATATTTTTTTTTAAACACATTTCTTAACCACTCATTCATGTTAAGTCAAGTAATATTCTTGCTTAATTTGACTGGCGACGACATATTTATTAAACAAATATTTAGAATCTAGTTAGGTTAAGCAACCATATTACAATATCTAAATTCTATTGTAAAAGCTCTTTGCAATATTTATTTTGTTTTTAAAACATATAATAAACATATTTTTGTTCTTTACAAACATCAGTAACCTATTCTCTAATACATCTTGTGAATATTGATGTGTTAGATTATTCTGTTTGGTAAGAAATTGTTTAATAATAAGTAGAGATATCTGTGTGATTGCTACTTTATTATTAGTATTTGTTTAGCATTTCTGTGTAAATTGCTGTTTGATTCTGTGTAAATCATTTTGAATTGTCATTTGATGCAACAAAGACATTTGAATACATTACATAATATATATATTATAATACTTATCCATTATATGTTTATAGAGTTTATAAACACTTGCAAATTTATTATGATTTCTTTACCTCATATTTTAATAACCACTAAAACATTACCACTATGAGGTGATATTAATGTAAAATGTCAAATAAATCTCCACATAATTAGCAATGTATATGAATTCAAATGCAGACTTGTTATAGAACTTTAAAATACTTTGTTACTTAGAAATTATGAATGTAACGAACGAAGAAACCATGATTTTTTACTCACCAATCAAATGGATCAAATAGCATGCCCCTGAATTTACCCCTTATTGGCTGGTCGGCTGTAACACTAACATACGTACGTACATCATCGTCATAATCGTCATACGTAGTGCGCCATTTTTGGTAAAACCGCCTAAATTTATAGATTTTAGCACATATCTAACTTATGTGTAACATTAACGGTCTCTGCTGTTTTTTGCATGGCCTAAGTTTAAGTTTTCTAAAAAAATAAAATGATACGTAGCATAATTACTAAAAAAATTACTAAATTGGAATCAAAATTTAATACAACCAAGATAACAGTGCTTATACAAAATTGATTTTTTTTTATACTGTATTTTATATCAATTTTGTAAAGCAAAAAAATAATAATTGTTTTATAATTTGTAATTATATCAGAAGTGACTATCGAAATTAGATTGTAATGACTATTATTTAGCACCTAATTAAATACTAATAAGGTCAAATATCAGACTTTGAATAATCTTGTAATTGGTCTTTTTTAGAATCAAAATTTTTATACGTATACACAATATAAAAAAATTTTTACACAAATTGTTACTGAAAATTGGTTTTTTACATCAAAAAGTACAGTAACCAGATATATTTGAATATAGTTTTTTTCGGTCTAGCTGTTTTATAAATATATTAATTTATCGTTATGCATCCTTCATTGTCTGGATAGCTGTCGCAATTAAAGATAAAAACATATTCAGATTGTGCAAATCTGTATTTGGTGTAAGCTACGTAAACAAGGTTAGCATAACAAATATGGAAACGTTTATACGTATAACCACTGTAACTTAATAATAGCGATGATAATAATGGATATATTTAAAATGGTGTTTTCTTGTTTAAAACCAAACCTTGAAGTGAAAATATTACCATTACTTGTTCAAAAATCATATTAAATATTATGAAAGCTGAGTATTATAAGAATCTAACTTAATTCGGTTCTATACCGTTAAATATCAATAGGTTATATAAGAACTGGTCAAGGAACATGTCAAATCGGAATTTTTATAACGATATAAAAGTCCTATTCATTAAAATGAACTTTTATGATGTTATGAGAATCCCGCGCCTGTAGATCTCCCAAAAAATTAATCAAACAATTCCCCCCTAATGTGACTTAATCCTAACCTTAAAGATTTCATTACACCTGATAATTGGAGGGGAGGGAGAGCTACCATACTTCGGAAAAACATTCTCCTAGACCATTTTCATGCGTTATGCGTCAGATTTGAAGAGGCGTAGACCCGAAATTAGACATCATCAATCAAATTGATTTTAACAAATTAAACGAACGATCTCACGATTCATTTTGAGTTACGCCTGATCGAAATTCTTATCATTCATGAAATATGCGTATTTCGTATCTGATTAAACGATTATTCGAAAGCATTAAATGGTCAAAATTAAAAAAGTTCAATTTTATCCATGAATACTATACTACATAGATCTACTTTTCATTCGAAATTAGATTATAGCGGACATATATCTATCAAAAAGCAACTCTATAGCAGAGTTCTAGTATACTTACGGTAAAGATATATAAGTGTAAAAATAACTGTAATGTAAACGAATATCATTGCGAAAAACTGAGTTATATGAAGGTAAACGAAATATTATCAGTTATTTTAGCCTTTTGCACTTCAAATTTCATTTTGACGCAACTCAGTTTTAAATCCACACCCATAAACAACGAACATGTTAAATAATGAAACAATTGTTAGTGTAAACAAATTATTATGTAACGGATAATAAAAATATATTAACGAGATATTTATGATAAAGTTTTAAATACAATATTATCTACAATTTACATATATGCAGATTTCGATTTGTTTGTCCAAACATAAAGATGATTTGTATGAGTCCATAATATTATCACATATTGTCAGAAATTTGCCATTTGTCATATGTATTAGATTCTAGTGGTCATTAAATGAAAAAATTCTCTTGAACTATTAAGAGAAAAAATGCACGGAGACGAATTTGAAGAAAAAATAAAATAAAAGTTTATAGTTACAAAAAATGTACAATGATTTTTTAGATTTGTGCCGAAAACTGTTCGTTATTAACGTCTACAATAGAAACTCCCATCACTAAAAGCGACTAAAAAAAGTTCAATTACATGATTGGATTATTTGTGAAGTCGACATTACGTTATTTAATGCAATTATGTGATCAAAGCTTTTCTTAGTCACTCCAGTCGTTAGTCCAAATGGGTCCTGAGTCCCGCATTTGTGGATTTCGTACTAAGTAAATGGGGCCTTGACACATTAATTAAAGTTTTCGCGGTGTAAAATTTTGCATAATTCTAAATTTTGGTGAAATTTAAACGATAATTTATTAACGAATTTTTCGTTATATGCTACTATATTGATTCGCCGATCACATGATTTTCATGTATGGAATTATTTGATCGGCATTTCTATACCATAAAAGGTGCGATCGACGCTATCCATTTTTGGCAGGATCCCAGACTGCTCTAGCAAAGGAGACGCTATGTTTGTAAATTGACCGAGGTCGACATCTGGAGATTGATGAGGTGTTGTTCCACAGAGAGGGGATATTGTCCCGTTATGCGGACTGGAAAAAGGCGTTGTGATTTGAGATATGTGAGGTGTGTCAAAAGTATTAGTAGTCGTAGCTGGAGACATGTGGAGAGTAGTAGCACCATATTGTAAGCTCTGGAATGAAACCATATTAGAATAATTATTTGTTAAGTCTGTATGCATGTTTGGATGTTCATATAAATTATCAACATCAACATCAACATCAATGGAAGGAAAACAAGGAGGATGATCAATTGATGGAATAGAGGATTTAACGGTTGGAGGCGATAGTAAAAAAGAAGGGGTATCGTTGTTATTGATGATGTGGTTGTTGGGCAGGTTGCTATTGATGTTACCGACCTTACTCCCAGGTGAAAAGACGAACATTTCCGGGGATTGTTGTGGAGGATTATCTGAGGATGACCAAACATCTATTACGGACAATCGATGAGAGCTGCAGGTGTTCGCATGATCTTGCAATACTTGCAACGCGGTTGTTTGAGAATATTCTTGAAAAAGATGTACTATTTTCTCATAATGTTCTTCAGCAACTCTACAGGATGCTTCATTTCCCACAACTTTATTTAAAGCATGAATCATTCCAGCTTGTAATAAACACCAAGTAGTGCAATTAAGGAACCCTCTAAAAGGCGATGAATAGTTACGAAGTATTGAAGCGCCGATAGGAGTAACTTCTTGTGCAGCTCGAATACATTTTGAAAGAGAATCTTGATTCAGAATATATCTCCGATGAAGAAGAATGATAAAAGAGTAATATAACATGCGAAGGTGTAACATTGTTGTAGAATAATTGTTAGAGTTATCAATAAGAGACTCAGTGGTATGTGTAGTTTGTATGGGCAACTGGGAGAACCAATCTTGAATTTGATCTTCAAAGTTGGCCACAATACTATCTTGATTAAGGTATGGAGAGGTAGTTGAGA
Source organism: Cetraspora pellucida (assembly GCA_910591915.1). Lineage (NCBI taxonomy): Eukaryota > Fungi > Glomeromycota > Glomeromycetes > Diversisporales > Gigasporaceae > Cetraspora > Cetraspora pellucida. The sequence continues at coordinate 4,266 of CAJVQA010001941.1, forward strand.
CTTTGTAAGAAAAATTATGTTTTAGCAAGAGGTGAAGCATTCTGGTAAATTTAATTTGGTGAATAAATTCTCTAAGAGCACCATCGACTTTTAATTCAGGCTCATTCACATTATCATCAGGTTCAGGAATAGTACATTCTTCCTCTTCGATGTTACTTGCTTTACCGATTCCGCAGCAAACCAATACATCTACCATAAATAGGGACCACCACAAACGTTTTCTCAATTCTTTATGAGAACGATCAAGATGAGGATCGTCACAATCTTTGTTTAAATCTAGTTCAAGGGCCATACGAATAGCCATTCCAATGTACATCCATCTACGAAAATAACCAGGAGAAATTCCGGATCGCCTAGTATTATGTTGTTGATAAATTGACATAAGGATAAGAGCAGCTATAGTAGACATTCTCGGAGCATCCAAAAATGAATCAAGGATATTACGGGCTCTATCAAAAAAGATCCATCCTCCTTTTTCATGAGATTCAGGGTCTGTTCGCACTGATGGACGATCAGAAAATTCTGCAGCGACAGCAAACATAGCGTTAAGTAACAAGAGAGATGGAGGGTCATCAGGACTCTCACGTTGTTGTAAAAAAATAGATTTATTAAGAACTGGAACATAAGGGTGAACATTAGTCCAATAAAGTTCAAGTAAATGTTCAACAATATCGTCGGGTGGTATTACATGATCGTCAATCAGAGGCAGTTTTGGTTCCGGTTTAGCAACAGAAATTGAGTTACTTGGCAGAATTGTTGAAGCTAAATATGAAAGGAAATTTTTATTTATTTATTTATTTATTTTTATTATATAGAATTAAATAAAATAAATGATGGTTATTGTTAAAAAAAAAAATTACATTGAGGGGAAGGTGCCGAAAACATTCCTTGGGAAGTAGGATTACGACGAAGAGCCGGAGGTAAAGTTTGATGTTCTGTGACATCATCTAAAGGACGCTTTCCATGAGATGTTTGTATTCCGAAAATGGAAGAGTCATTAGAAGTAGTAGAAATCTGAGCACTTCCAGAAGAGTTACCACGCGTCGTGGCATTGTTATGATTAGTATTTTCTATTGTTTCTTTATCTCTATTTTTATTGCGAGTAGTCTTTTCAATTTTTACATAAGTACAACTGGTAGAATATTTTTTGCAGTTTGCGCAAGGATTTCTACCATCGCATCTAATTTTTCGATGACGACAAAAAGAGCAAGCCATTTGAACACGTTGACGTTTGATAAAGAATGGATCATCAATCCATACGACCGAAGAATAGCTCATTTTTTTGGGGTTTTTTTTTCTTTTTTTAAAAAAGAGGGATTACCACTAAATTTAAGAAATAAATAGATAACATTATTGTGAATAACATATTCTCTTTTAAACAGATTTTATTTGATCTTATTATAAGAAACAAACTCACGTAAATAAGTTAGTGGGCGACAAGAGAAAAAGGCGAAGCCGGATTTATTGTTCGTCCTTGTGAAGAGTTTATATTATGAAAAATAAGAAAAAAAAAAAAAAACTAACAACATAAATATTTATTATCGGATTATGAAAAATATTTTAAAAAATCAAGGGTATTAAGATATATAAGGATAATGTTCGTTAGAATAGTAGGTAAGAGAAAGGTAATGAAAGAATGAAGAGTTTGATATGCGTGAATCAGTGTATAATGCGATTCTGCACTTTGTAGTATGGCATATAATAAATAATATATACAATACAATACTTAAAATGCGCATACAACCAAGAGTTACGGTTTTATTTTTTATTATTTTTATTTTATTTAAATTTTTTTTTTTTGACTATTTTATTTAAAAAGAAACCGCCAAAGTGATTGTTCTTTGATCAATTAACCGACCGTATAGAACAAAATTCAAACTAAGCGTGGTTAAAGATTTTTCAAAGAGATGAAGTCCACCATATATATACAGATTCCAGTGGAGATCCATTGGACCTTTTTTAGATATTCAAGATTTTTTTTTTTTTTAATAAAGACCTGTTAATATGCGGGATTTACACAGGTTCTAGTCGGGTTGTACCGCTTCTTCATGCGTCCAAAAACGAAAAATGTGACAATAACAATTGTGAAAATATACATTGGAGTTTTTTTTAAACAAAAAAGTTGGCGGGAATACATTTATTGTAATTTGCTTTAAAAAAAACTTCCCGAGTTCCCGTCAATATTGTGCAATGTTACTATAAAATAGATTCAATGTTCAATAATCTGCATGTTTTTTTTTATTCGGCTAGTGTGACTTTGTCAAAAACAAAAAAGATTATATATATAAAAAAAAAAATAGTACATACCAAGCCTTATATAGCAAAGATATTTTTAAAAGGGTAGTACGAAGAGCGTACATGTGGCATGTACTGTAGGACAACGGAACAAGAGGCTTGAGGTACATGATAACACTTGACATGTGGCTCATGCCGTGGCCAACACATTGATTACACACAGGTTCATTGAATCATATCATCATCAATGATCCTGTAATTAATTTATAACACGGCGATAAATTCTATTTGTGGCGTGATCTGTTGTTTTATTGTTCTCTGTCCAGCTTTACCTATTTATTATTTCAATTTAACAACCGTCAATCAAGTCAATACAGTTGAGGCTGTGTGTTCTAAATTAAGGCATATAAAAAGGATTTCCAATACGTGAATCAACCAACATACAGTATAGTACGAGGGATAAATCGTCTTATGAATGGAAACGCAAATTTAAAGTATGTACATCTATGTTTCAGGGAATGTGGCGGGTGTTAGAAAATACGTCCGACAAAGAAATAACAAAGAATACCACTAATGATCTGTTTTGATCAATATTTTGAACTTGCTTATTGCTATAATACTTGATCATTGCCGATGATAATGAAACGCGTGAAATTATCATAAAAGTGTCACCCTATATCAATATATGCGATTCTTCATAAATTCGAATACGGTTCGATCTCACCATTTTCTTTATCAGTTAGATTTGGTTTCTCCGATTGGTATAATAATACAAATGCTTGATAAATATTGACTGTATTATTGTACGAAAAAAGTAATAGTTCATACTATATATGATGCTGATAATGTCTTGTTTCATCTGGATTAAAAATGGTGTCTGATGCGAATTGAATGAGGGACCAATTAAATAATGATTTAAGGTTAGTTATTTTTTTGTACATTGTTTAATTAGCAGCGCACGTGATATCTCTAGTTTTTACAGAAACGCGCAAATTTTTTCTTTTACCTTTTCCATATTTACATGTCTTGCTTTAATTTATGATTTATATTAGTCTTAAACTTCGAATTCACTTCGATGAATGATGTCGATTGTTTCTATCTTACCTATGGTATATCGCCATGTTAAGTATATTGATTTGATACACACGTATGAATCATCGTTGTATTACTGAAACCATGCAAAATCCTTAAATGAGTTTGTGTTTGATTTGTGGCTTTTCCAATTTTTTTACCCGCATTAGACAGTCATAGTTACACTAACCAGCTCTAAATTATTTATATCATTGTTTGTTTAAAAGTACATACATCTCAATCAATGATATTGGTTTCATGATTTGCTATATTTGATTACATATTTGTATCCTTTAATGTTAAGCTTAATTTATATCGGTATTTAAGTTTTATTTTCAAATGAATGAGGCTCGGGTGGCGTAAATTACATATTTTACGATCAATTGTTGTCGATAACAATAATTACCTGATCTTTGCTTGTATTTACTCTGGTTTCTAAACTTCACATTTCAAAGTTCCAAGAATAATTATGATACACGTGACATCATGTACACTCCGAGGCTATACACTGGCTGTGTTTATCTATTGCGGCTCATTGATGATAGAATAGCATAACTCACAGCCAGGAGTAATTAATTCTTCAAATATGCGTAGAGTAAAATCTCGAAATATATTTTGTTCTATATAGATAAGTTGTAATCCTTATCGTCATAATTTTGTTTATATAACTATATATATAACATTTGCATACAATACTTTTTCGTATATATTAAAAATAATATATATTTTAAAAGATTAAAACAGTAATGCAATCTGAAATAATAATTCTAATTTTACCAATAATCTGATTTTATAATTCGACTACATGTATATATATTAATAAATAAAACTTTGTATATATATATGTATATATATATGTATATATATAACTATATATTAGTATATACAAACTATAAAGTAAAATCATTACAGAATTTTTAAAATTCACGCATTTACTTATTTTAATTTTTAATTTGTAGCAATTTTTTTTTTGGAGTAACAAACACTATATAATTATTACCGCATTTCGCGGTCTAAACCACCCCCTGTAAATTTTCACAGCTTTGTACTGAATGTTTTAATATTAAGAATAGTGTAAATTTTACGGGTTATATTTTATATAATCCATGCTAATACCGTATTGATAACAATAAATGACAGGCAAAATTTAAAAAATGTCAGATAAAAACAAGTGAATATTCTAAACAGGGGGTGGTTTGGACCGCGAAACGCGGTATTTACGGGTTTAATAAAGCACACCACTAGTATTTTTCGTTTCTATATTCAAAGTAAAAACATAGATTGTTTACGGGATCTTTTGAGAAAAAAGTTCTTCAGAGATTATATTGACTTTGTAAATAAAAATTAAATTTGCTAGCTATCTGATGAATTTTTTATTTGTAGAGCTTCCAATTGATTCATTAGATAGCTAGCAAATTTGATTTTTATTTACAAAACCAACATCAGCATAGTTTCGAATAGATATTTTTCTATTAAAGGTCTTACATATTATTTATTATATTTTAATATATTTTAATATATTTTAATATATGGGGTCTTTGCCTTGAAAAATGACATTATGGGATATAATAATTACTATGTCCCGTAGGGTCATTTTCAAGGTAAGACCCCATATTTTAACTAATTATATATTTTATATATTTTTATTTAAATACTTCCAAGTTAACAACATATATAATATTTTGTTAGTTAAGAATAAATATATATATTGGCTTATGCTGGAATTTGCTTAAACTAAAATTTGAAATCCTTTATTTAAATTCCAATACCTACTTAAATTCATATATATACTTTTTATTAATATTACCACCTCCAAATTCCAACCTAGTTTTAAAAAAAACCAACAACAAAGCTTCAAACATTTTAATTTTATATTAAAATATAGCATAAGCAAATCTTAGTTCAATTATAATTAATAAAATAATCTAGATATTATTATGAATAATACGTAGTTATTGTATTACTGTACGTATAATAAAATCAGTTTAAAATAATTTAATTTTTAAACTATATATATAAATTCTACCTCTAAAGCTAACCTTTTACTCTAAAAAATAACCTTCAAATTTATGTTTTTTTATAACTTGTCTATTTTATATATTCAATTTTCAGTTTGATGGTTTTATTTAATCTATTATACGTATTTGCTGGGTTTTTTTTTATAATTAAAATTAAAGTTGGGATAAACTTATTTTTGAGTTATGTTATTTACTTCTTAAATTGTAATATATATATGCAAATAAATTCGTATTTTTTTTAAATTAAAAGGGTTAGGATAGTTTAAGGTTAGGATTAGGGCAAATGATATAAGTAAAAAATGCCATCCCGAAATTTTTATTGATGCTCTGAGATATAAATGCTATTGTAATATCAGATATAGTAATATTAAAGGATGGTTTGAAGTACGTAATCGAAAACATCCAATGCTTCAGTGAAAGTCTTACAATTCATTTCATTCTTAACTTCCCATGAAATTTCAAAGTCAGTATCGGAGGTTAAGTTATCATATATTTTATTTGTATTTTCTATTTCAACGCAAGTCGTATTTTCTTCATTCACTAATTCTTCTTTGTCTGCATCTTTCTTATTTTCTATTGTCATTTCTTGTAATTCAGGTAATTCAGGTAATTCAGGTAATTCAGAAAACTTATCTTCATCTAAATCCATTAAATCAAACTCATTCATATTCCAAGTTTCAAACCATGATTGATCTAGACAATCATATTCACCATGAGTAGCTGGCTCATTTATATCCAAAGTTTCAAGCCATGATTGATCTGGAAAATCATATTCAACATGAGTAGCTGACTCATTCGTATCCAAAGTTTCAAGCCATGATTGATCTGGAAAATCATATTCAACATGAGTAGCTGACTCATTCATATCCAAAGTTTCAAGCCATGATTGATCTGAAAAATCATGTTCAACATGAGTAGTTGGCTGTGATTTCATCTCTTCGCTAAATGTTACATTATTATTCTTTCGCTTCTTTGGTGCACGTCTACACCCAATTTTACAACATTCATGTGCACATCTAATCTCAATCAGTTAGAACTGTGATTTATGCATAACACCATACATAATATACTAAATGATAAAGCAACATACTTTTGTTTATCTTTACAAGGATGATTACATTTTACTCGTCCGTTAGGTAACAACTCCGGACCTTTGATATTGTTATCATGTTGCTTTTCTTTTTCCTTCGTACTGGATGTCTATAATGGAATATTAAAAAGTTATAAATATTTACTATTAAACAATATTATTCACAATTCCAAAATGGTTTACCTCTTTACTTTTGATAACATGTTGTTTTTGGTGTTGTACACAACTCGTTTCGGAAGGAAGCTTTTTTTTTTTTACAAATTTATGTTTTATTTAATATTAAATATTTTATGCCTAATTTTACAAATGAAACTATACCTTGTTTATTTCGAACTTTTTCGGCGATTCACAAATATCCGCAAACTGAATATCGGGTACAATTGTTTTGTAGACATCCAATCCGACTGAAAATTTAAATAATATCGAATTTTTACACAATGTGATCCAGTAACCTGGTTTGCATCAAAAATTTTTAAAAAAGAATAAAACCCTTGCACTCACTAAATTCCTCCGGTAAAACGGAACAAATGATTAGTTGGTTTATTTGTATATTCGTTTTGAAATGAAATTTTAATCCTTGTTGGATTTTCCATAACCTGGTTATTATTGAACTTAGTGAAAAGTATTATGTAAAGCTATACATCATAACAATAAAGAATGATATTTACGGCATTTGACGAAATTCTAGTAATAACTCCTCTGTAGCCGCTATAAATGCAGCATTTAAATTAATTCCATTACGCTTTGTGGATATTTTCTTATTGTTACTCAGGCAAATATTCACAATATAAATTTGATATTCTGGTGAGTTAGAAACACCCTATCCCCAAATGAAAGTAGGTTTTTATTACGAAATAAAGAAGATAAAAGAAAAAAATATTTGATTTCTTATAAAATTAATTACACGTTCAACATCAAGCTTAAACTTTGGTAGACTCGAAACTGTTTCGTGAACCTATATAAATTTTATGTTCGTAAAAGTTAAACAAACAAAAAAGAAGTATATCATGTGACCGGCTTTTACGTTATGTCCGAACGGTGGATATCGATTGCAAGCCTACAATATCGATATATTATCAATTATCAATATTAAATTAGATTCCTTCAAAAATTTAAACTGCCACTAACAGTTTCAATTCTCCATGGTTCACATTCTGTTAATTGTTCAAAATTTGTAATTCCAGCATCTGCAAGTTTTTTCGCGTATTGTTCTCCTATTTATGATATAAGTGGTAATTAATTCATATATAACTCAGCGAAGTATGATTTACTTTGATTTAAAAAATACCAATGCCATCTAGTTGTTTTAGTATCAACGGAGAATCATTCCACATTTTTGCTTTCATACATCTCGCTCTTGTGACATTTATAAAGCGTAAAGTATTAGGGAGTGTGTAAATTAAGAATATACATCAAATAAAACTTAGATTTACAAGTTTATTGAAACTTTCAAAACCGCAATATTCTCTCTATATGCTGCTAATTCAACAAGACCTAGAGTTTGTGTACAAATATATATATATTAAACTTTATTTAGTGTAAAAAAGTCAATATATAAATAATCGCTTACATTTCAGTATACGATGACTATGTTGAATGATGACTCTCGATTCCGTATTGAACTGTACACGAGTTGATGAATCCTCTAAAGGTACATTTCCTAATACGACCTGGTAATAGTTTTTGAAGGTTTTAGTTTACAAAAATTTCATCGTACATATTAATGCACCTACTTGGATCATGATAAAAACTTTTTCTCTAGTTTCTTTCACTTTTCCAGAAAGGGGAAATTTGATATCCGCATGTTGATTTAGCTTATTTAACGCCTAAGCAATATTCTAATTTTTAAAAATAATAAAATGACATGAATAATTGTGATTTAAGGAATATATCATACATACCAGTTTGTCATGACGATACAATTTTACTTCATTAAATTCTTCTGCTTGTGATACTTTCTCTAACTGGGTATCAAGTCGATTACTTTGTAAGTGAAGAAAATGTTGCCTTAAAAACAAAATTTATATACATACGCAAGTTTTTATAATTTCTTCTTTTGATGATGTCGGGTTTTTTTGATGCCATGAAAATATTGATAATACGCGTTGCATTGTCAGATATTTTATATTATACTTTGCCATTGTTTCACCAATTTCTTATTTTTCAATGTTAAAATTAGTCGAAATCAATTAACGGATAAAGAATTCTTAATTACATTTACTTACTAGTCGACCTGATATTATCATTATTCATCACAATCATTTCGGATATTTCAAGGTTTCTCAAGTCATTCATACAAATTCCTGTAAGAAACGAAAAAAATCAATTCATCATGTTGCACCTACTATTTATACTAATAGACCTGAAACTTTCCTTCGAGCCTTTTTTCCCAATTTTGTCCTTCTTTAAATCCTGGATCATATCGTTGAGGGTTTGACTTCATCCTCACATATAAAAAAGTAGTTTTGAGCCTATTTATTATTATTATTATTAAAAAAATATACATATAACTATAGTTTAAAATAATAATGATATAATTGAAAATTGTATATACCATTTCATTGCGTTGTTCACGTGATCTATGGTTCCAAGGCATATTTCAGAATTTAAATGTTCGTGAAGTGTTTCATACAAACTAATTTTACGTGAATGAGTTAAATAATTTGTTAAAATTTAGGAAATACTATCAAAAGAAGAATTACCTGCTCTCGAGTTTATCTTTAATTCCGGTTACTAATGCTTCATACTTTTGTTTCATATTATGGGTTGTCATTATAACGGCTAATAGATAAATAGATAGATAGATGTTTTAAACCGATAATTTTTTTTTGTCAATATTCTATGGCAATTTAAATTTTTATTTTATTTTATTTTTTTTACCTATTCCACTATCATCGAATTGCGGTCGACCCTAAAAATAACAAAGATTAAAAGACACTGTTTATCAACAAGTACATATCAAAAGATATGATACTTACAGCACGACCAAGCATCTGTTTAATCTCTGAGTCAGAATATTCCATGAAACCGCCATTTTTATAAGCCGTAGTTGATTTGATTACAACCAAGTGAGCTGGTAAGTTTACCTATTGGCAATAAGTATTACTTGAATAACAATATTTAACTTACGAACTATATACGTGTATAAGAAACTTAAAACAGACCCCAATAGCTAATGTCGATGTTGCGCCTGGAAGTAATAAATACCAATTATCCAATTATCATATTTTTGTGTAAATAGTAACTTTTTTGCCAGAATTTGGCCTCTAATATCTGTCTATACCTACATATAACATGCACTGCACCTTGTAAAAACATCGATTCAATATTTTTTCGATCTTGCATATGAAGTCCTGCATGATGAAAGACAACACCATATTTTACGAATTCTGAAATTTTATAAATATTTTATTAAATTTTATTAAAACAAATACCGAATCAAGCTAAATATGAGTACATACCTTGTAACTGTTTGTCGTGAAACGTAATTTCACTAAAATATCGAATTAATGTGATAGTGGGTAAACAAAATCAAACAATGAAGAAACCTCGATGCTTACATTGGCCTGATGTTCCACGGTAAATCTTTATGCATATTTTTGATTTGTTTAACGATAGCCTGACACGCTTCTTCTGTAGACTTCCTCGTTATACAGAACTATTAAATATGATTGTTTATTCAGCGTGAATATTGACAGCTCGTATTATTATTAATTAATGAACTTACGGAAGTATATATAACTTACCACCATTGAGGGCTTCCCGTTAGAATACTGTTGAATTATGTCAAGAAGTCTGGAAACACGATTAATTCTCAAGAACCAATGGACCATATATTATCACAAATAAGATGATACATACTTATCGTTCAATGTTTTATCAAATTTGAATATATTTCCATCTGATGGATAAGATAATACCTGACGAGAGAGTCGTACAGGTCGATACTCATCTCCAAATTGTAAAATTTTAACTTTTGCCCGTTATAATTTGTAAATAAGATATTTATTTTGAGTATTGCAGTTGAATATTTACAATCAATAAGAGAAATACAGAGAATACCATTATTTTGAGGAAATTTATTGTCACTCTGAAAACCAAGATTGATCCAAGATGCAACATCTTCAATATTGGGCACGGTTGCAGAAATTGCGATAAATCTGCTATAGGTTCCCATGAGTTTCATTCTGCTAACCTAATAATAAACTACTTTTATTATGTGCATTTGTTGTTGAAAATATGAAGCAGAATGTATGACACATTACAACAGCCTCAAGAATGGCACCTCTGTCTTCGTGCAATATATGAACTTCGTCAATCTAATGTAATAAGCTAATAAATATATTGAACATAGCATTGCCGGATCAAGGTAATTATCGTATTTATACCATGAATAATTTAAGCATCGATAACAAATTCTTGATATCAACCCTGGTAATAATTAATATCTTAATAAAGCACAAATATTGAGTATAAAACAAAAGATGATTCTGTTACCATTGACGCGTTACAGACTCCCATTTTTCAGGTGTTGTCACACTTTATGATTTCGTTTAAAATAATTGTGTGTTTGTTAAAATAATTACACGTTCGTAAAATAACCACGCGTTCGTTAAAATAATTACGCGTTCGGTACATAATCACGCGTTCGTTAAAATAATTACGCGTTCGTTAATAAAATAATAATAGAGAATTTTTTTTTTTTTTTTACAAAATAATAGTTTACGAACATAATGTTGCATTTTTTAATATCAGCAATATGGGCCGTGTTCGTGTCTCCGGTCAACTCTCCGCCTAGAATAGTGAAAACAAATAAAGATTTTATTTAATTATACATGGAAAACCAATGTATATCATGACATATACATGTGATTCCAATGTGCCGAAATTTGCGAGACCAATCCTGCGCCCGTTCTGAGCAAATTGCCTTGCGTTTACAAACAGACGAATTAATAAAAGGTGGAAATCTTGAATTTCATGCAATCATAAATACCTTAGTTGGCGCCATATACACCATTCTTGCATGATCATTACTATTCATAAGTACATTAATCATTGCAAGCTCAAATACTACAGTTTTACCGGATCCAGTTGGCGCTGATGTAATAATTTTGACGTATTTTATTAGGTGAAATAAATTTTATAAATAAAATCATGATTACTGAAAAATAATACCGATTACAACGAGATTTTCATTCGTGTATAAGGCCTATTAAGTAGAAGAAACTCAATTTGCAGTAATGAAGATAATGATCAACATAAAAGCATTAGACTTACGGTATCAATACATTGTGACTGAATGCTGTTGAAGACGCCAAAGGGAAATAATGATCTAAATCGATCAGCTAAATAAAGACTTGTTAAAGGGATACGTATAAATAAATTTGTACCAGATTTAATAAAACCAGAGCCAAGGTAAAAAGGATACGTAGTTCAGAAACTTTGCGTAACCCACTTATTGAATTGGGGTGAATGTTGTCTATTGATTGATTTATATTATTTAACGACAAATTATACGCGTTGTCTTTGTTCTGATGTCGAGAGTGAAAACGAGGGTTGGATTTTCTTTGGAATCGCTTATTATGTTGATATCTTGGATTCCACTTTGGAGGCATTTTGGTGTAAGAAATTGACGTAAAGTGTTATAATTGTCACTATTTATATTAAATCGTTGCAATATGCTGCATATACTTTTTATTTTGATTTTTCAAAGCAATTATGATCGGAGTTAGTGATTTTTTTTATGATTACGTCTAATTAATGATATTTCCAAACCAATATTTTACAGACTGGCCTCATATCTATTACGCCATTTTAAGGCAAATTTTGCCTGCAAAGTATCACGATTGATCTATGATCGAGGTATCAATTTATATTGGATTTTAGTTTATATCAAAGCTCATTTTAAGCTACATTATTATAGTGGGTAGTGTAAGAGATAGAACAAATTATATTGTTCTTTTTAGCAAAAACAAGAAAAAGTTATAAAAACAATGTAGCCTACTCAAAATTAAAGCTCAGAGTATCTATTTTTTCAAAGTATTGTGTATACATATTTAATAATAATAGCCATTGCGCACTTATTGGCAATTTTTTATTAAACACTTAGCAGCAACTAAAAAAAAAGATGCCTCTAAAGTTTTTAATGTTGAGACTGGCCTCAACTCGTGATACATGAATTAAGTTTAGGATGGTACTCGAATCATTTTATTGGGTTAATCTATTTGAATTTGTGAATTGTGAATTTATTCGAATATTTGAGTCATAAAATTTTAAAAGCGGTACCAGACTCTGTTCCTGAAAAATCTGATCGTCTCGCGAATCTCACGAATCATGGTTCGAACCGAATTATTCAAGTCACGAGTTGAAAATCTGTAAAAAAAAGAAATTAACCTTTAGTGGGTGGGAATATATATATATATAGGTAGGGTTAGGGGTAGGGTTGGGCTCGCTACAGAGCCACTCCAGGCTTGCTTAGAGCTGCTCCAGTTCACTACAGTTTCACTTCAGATTTTTAGCCATATCTTTAACTCACACCAACTTGGATTGGGCTCACTCCGGAAGTATGCCACTCCATTAACAACCCTAGTTAGGGGTAGTATTACAATTTGAATTAGCCCAAAATAGCTGATCTTTATATAATAATTATATATGCCCACCTATACTAAAGAAGGTCCAGAACTAATATTATACATAAACATTCTAATTTTTTATTTTATTTTATATTAACTATACAACTCATACCAAATCATAAACACCATATTCGTATTAATTTATTTACTCGCTGTTATAAACCTTTCGATTATAACAAACCGTCTATAAACCTCGACCCGTTTTTCTACAGTATAACCCATGAAACTAGAAATCCTTCACAATATTTTATATGTAGTATATCTAATAACTTATTTTTGTATATAATGGGCGCTTCATCTTATATTAGTTATACAATAAAACAATTTAAAAACTATATTCTGAACAATAAATTTTATTGAATATTTTTTATAATTCTAACTAAACTGTATTGTTCATACTTAATATATTATCAAATCCTTCAGCAATACTAATTTTTGCCTAAATATCAATAGTTAAAACAATTAATCTTATAAGCAATTATTAAACAATAAAAATTGGGAATTTTTTTTTAAAAAAATATATATATATACTTTTTCAGAGATGGGATCACTTGCAGCAAAATAACCCATGAAAAGATTTTTTGCTAACCATTTATTTTTTACAACACCAGAGTGAACTCCCTATTTGAATTAAAGAAATTAGAAATAAACAACATGTAACATATATATACAAAAATAAGTAAACAAACCTCGTATTCAATTCTTAAATAACCATCTTTCTGTTTTGTTAAAATCATAGCGGTACCAATTTTAACCAATGATTTAGGAAATTGAGCTTTAAATTCTTTAAGGGCTTCAAGTACGCCCTAAAAGAGAATAAAAAGTTATATCATAGCAATTAGAAGTGTATTTCGTCATTATAAAAATAACAATACTTCAACATCATCATCGTCATCTAGGTGACCATTCTGCATTCTATTCGTAAGAGCACGTACGAATCCATCACGTAAATGCTGACCATTAGTATTTCGTACAGGTTCTTTTCATTTCAAAATCAGTGTTAAATTATTTAGAAAATTATAATTAACGAAGATATGAATAACAAAATCACCTATGCGAATAGCGATATCTACAGGTTGGTCCAATAAATTTGACGCCACCGACTCATTGTTAGATGATAAAAACTTTGCTTTGTCATAACCCTAATTAAAATAATGATTATAATCGCATGTATCATATAAAAAAGAGAAAATTTAAATAACGCTTTTGCATTTTGTGCATCCTGTGTTTATTATCTTCAGATTTGGATTAAAGATTAGTAAAGGAATAAGTTTATATTATACTATATAGTAAATTTTTTGTAGAGTATTTTTTTCGTTAGAATATCTTAGGCGAAAAATTGTCTTCTCATTAACACATATGGACATGCAATCAGATTGGCCGATCGATACGATGCACTAATGCGCAAAAAAAAATTGATACCTTCCATTTCTTCAAGATTTCTATATCACTTTCGCGAATATACATTGCAATAACATAAACTTTCACTTTCAAGAATGATACAGTTCTTATACCTAACCCTACTAGCTTCGCATTTGTTCCATCATATAGGGTTATATATGTTGGAATAAGACGTTTACTTTCAGGTTCCTCTATAACATGGAATAACATAGAAGTTCATAAATATAAGCAATAAAAATGAAGCATAAATGATAATTTGTGCACATTACCAGTTGTGTAAGATTTTGAATTTATCATATTCATAGAATCAGCAAATGCAAAGTTGTTTCTCTGCACATACCAATAAGTTGAGCCTACAATACCAACCAAAGTGACTATTGATTTTAAAGCCTTTAGAGAAACCCATAAAGCATAAGTATGAAGTAAACTATATGAAACTGTATCTTGAAAATTTGAAAAAATTAGCATTTAAAATTTTAGATATGGCAAAAACCTTTACAGAACCATGACTACAAGGACTGTGAGGATAAACTCTATATAGTAATGGCTGTTTAATCAAATTTAGACGTATTGATTTCAAAGTATATTGCCTAATAAGAAAATGAGACTTTGGAACAGCATGGCGTATAAACATTATTATCAGTGAAAGAGAATGAAAAATTCTTTATCCATTGCAGAATTATCGTTATTATCTAATCTGTAGATAGTAATCACGTTATCGATGCTTCATTGGCCGTTTATACTGTGCCATTCACGCGTTTAGTTGTATTTGTGACGTGATTTTTTAATGAACAGATCCAAATTTTACTTTTCACTTCTTATATCTTATTATTCCTTATATTTTACTTATCTATTTTTCCCTTATATTTTCTTTATAATACAGTATATTTTTATTTAAGATAGCCACCATTTTTCTATTTTGGACACCAAGCATCATGTGTGTGAACGTTTTCGGGAACATAAGGTTGTCGCCGCTCATTTAAAGTCCGCTGGTTCTGGATGAGCACGAACCAAGCGTCGCCTCGCCCAAAAAAATCAGTTACGGTTTAAACTCAATTAAATTTATAGTTCCGATGGTTCAATATGTACAATTTATTTTAGATTTTGATTAACAACAGTAAATTTTTAAATTATGTAAGCGATAAGACTATATTTTTTTTTCTTACTTCTTTATATTGCAAATAAAGCAGAAATCAGAAAAAACAAACATGTATTAAAAAAGGTAAAAAGTGGATATATGAAAAAAAGGTTACTTTATCTGATTTTTAAAAAAGCGTTATTGATGTCTGTTTGCTCTTTACATTTAGTTTTATCACCACTAGGAACAACTCTTTTTCCAATATATTAATAAGGTTTAACGCAATAATAAACATCCATTCCTTCATAAACCCCAGCAAACTATATATCCGCCGCATTATCTAATCCCGAAGTGAAATATTGTGATTATAAGGGAGCCAAGATAGATTTAAGTATGGACGAATATGATTCAAGTGCCAGTAATGTTGAGGTCACTAGGGTTTCACAATTTGATTTGATCAAATATTTGAAATTTTCAAATCAATTTAAATTCAAATATGATCAAATTTGATTTTTTTTTTGTTCTAGTATTAAGGTGACTTATTTGGTCTTTTAACTTTATTAATATTTTTGTCAAGCACATGTTCATATAGACATATATTCATATTGAACTATTACAGAAGAGTATACAACTGGTTATACATGTAATTTTTCTATATTACCTATTTAAGGAGTTTGTTCAAAGGTTTCTTATCAGTTGCTAGATCTAATATTTTTGTTTGGATGTTTCATTTAAACCTTTTAATTTATAACTTTTGTATTAACTTTATTAGAGCATCCAAAATTCAGATTCTTATTTTATTTTTAAGACAATTATTCTCAAAGTAAACTTTCAAAATCTTTTGTATTTTTATTTATAATTTACCCAGTTGTGTTATAATTGAGATCAATATTTGCAGTTAAAGTTAGCCATTAAACTGTTTTTATTTTTATAAAATTTACTCAAATCTTAATATTCATCTTTCTAATATTATTTTTATTTTCTTTTACTAATTATTACTTAGAAAAATAGAACTTTTCAAATTACCAATTTAGATAATTTAGTGTAGTATACTTATGTATTTTTTTTTTGATAATTCTAATAGCCTGATTGATGCATATGTTTCTTTTATATATTTATTGTTTGGTTTATTTGATTATTTTTTTGAAAGTGTTTTATGAATTTCTATTAGTTTAATAGCATCATTAAAAGTTTGTGTTATCTTTTTATTTAAAATTTCCAAATAGGTTTTTATTTTTTTGATAACTTAGTTTTTATGTTTGATGATTTTATTATAGATTTGTACTAAAACTTTATGCAACAATGGTTTTTACATTCTTCTATATATATAACATTATATTTTACATAGATGTCTTAAGTTTCTAATATTAGGTAGAATCTGACTTAGTATATTTAAAATTACAAAATGATCAAATTTAATTTGATTTAATAAATATTTAATTTAATTTAAAATTTTATAATTGAATATTTAAAATTATAAGTTATTTATTTAAAATTTTATTAAGACAATTAACTTTTTTATTCTATAAAACTAAGGATATTTTGTTTAATAAATATTTTTATTTTATTTTATTTTTTTTTAATATTAAAATTTCTATTTTTAGGATGTGACATTTTTATTTAAGTATATAGGACATGGTATGCCACTAGAGGTTACTTTATATTGAAGGTTATAACTAGCCATATATGTATTTTTAGTATCTAATTTAAGTAGTCTGCTTATATATTACTATATATATCAGAAAAATTTTTGAATAGTTGTTAATCAATATATATCAAAATTGATATATATTAATAGATAAATATGTATCAATATTAACAAAAAATTGATTATGATTAAAATTATTAAAATTAATACATATTGTTATTTACAAAAAATTAATTATCTTTAAAATTATTTAAATCAATACATATTGTTATTTACAAAAAATTAATTATCTTCAAAATTATTTAAATTGGTACTTATTATTATTTATAAAAATTTAATTATCTTCAAAATTATATAAATCAATACTTATTATTATTAACAAAAAATCAATTATTTTTGGTTTTATTTAATCAATACATATATAGACTTATCATTATTTATTAAAATATAATATATATAGTATATACTTTAAATATCAATATACTTTTAAATTAGAAAATAAAATTATTCAATAAATATTTATTTATTTTATTAAATCTTAGGACTATATGCACTGATCTATCAATGCTATTTAACAGTATATAACTATAATATTTAAGTAACTTTAATTTAAAGTATCCCCATAATTTACCAACTTTCTTATACTAATAGACTAAAACAAACTCTAGTAGTTCTTAGTTTGTTTGATAAAATTTAAGTATAAGAAGTATTTTGAAATAATATTTATATTATTAATTTACTCTCAAAGTATCATTTGCTTATAATCATAATTTATTATTGTTAGACAAATTTTAATAAAAAAATTTGAATTAATTAACTATTCAATATATACTAATACAGGTTAATACAGTCAGAAATAGCACTCTTAGAACAAGAAAGAATGTGACAAATTGTTGCTTCGAATTCATCAACATTATGTAACATCACTCAAGCCAAGTGAGACAGATTCAATTTGGCACTGATCTAAGGTAGCCTTAAAAATATTATGAAGAAGAGTTTAAAGAAGCATAGGTTTATTAATTTAATTAATTTGTTTATTAGAATTAACAGCTAAAACTTTATTTAATTTTATTTTATTTATTTTATAAAGTGAATTACAGTTAAAGATAATTCAGATTACAAGAGAACAGGACTATTATTAAAGAGCCAATGCTTATTCTACTATAGAGCAGAAATGTTCTATATTTATAAAAAATTTTTAAGAAAAAAGAAGAAAACTTGGAACATGGCTTTGACATTCTTTTTCTTATTGTTATAAACCATTTTTCTCTTTTTTACTAATTCTTTTCACTTTTTTCTTTAACTCATTTGTTATTACTTTATAATTTTTCCTATCATCTTATAATAACACACAATCTAGCATATAATGACACATTGACACAGCCACAGACTTTATCTGTTAAGATAATATTATCTTGACAGTTATATTCCAAATTGAGTAGGTAGCTTTTTATTTAATAGATCAGTGCTATTACTTAATAAAAAGCTTGATTTGTTTTAGGTTGCAGGCATCATAATATAATAGTTTTCATAATGCAGATCATAGGTCATTACACAATGTTTCCTCAAGGTTCTAGGGTCAGATTTATCTATAACAATACCAAGTCATACTAATTTATTTTTTTATTATTTTTATAGCTACTAATTACAATGTTTAAAAACATAGGACTTCTATAGAAACAGCAATAACATGAATTATGTTTGTACTTTCTAATAAAACTAAAAAAAATATCTATATATGATTAAAATCATTAAGAGATGAAATTGGTTTCTCTTCAAAAAATTCATCAAGACTGATTAAAAAGTTTTAAAACCTCTCAATTTGTAATAGATTTAGAATATTTTTATTATTTTCAAGAAAACTATTTAACTTATCTAAGCTTAAAGTCTACATAGGATTTCCAAATCCTTTTACTCAGTGATATTTCTTATTGGCTTCTTTTTTAGTTAACTTCTGCCATATAACCTAATATAATGATTATTTATAGTTAAAATTATATTTTAACTAAATAATATATTGTAATATATAGCAAAATAATAATTTATTATTAGATAATATATGTATTTAAATATATTTACTAGCAAATATGTTTAAATACATATATTATCTAGTAATTAAGTTATTA